>JASAMY010000643.1:0-44621 GCA_030248085.1 Paralinhomoeus sp. GSCO2_6 | reverse complement strand
TGTTTTGAATTTATTTATTGAATTTGAATTGATTATGGGTATTTGAGGGCGGGCCGGAGGTGTCGCGACATCTGACGCTGGAAATCAAGCGGCGCATGCGACTGGAGGGCGTGGAATTGGAGGAGTTTAGACGCAAACAAGAAAGCGAAAGGGAAGCGGCGAAAATTAAGTGAGTGTATATTGTGCCTACTAGAGCTAACCAAATTCCTTAAACTCGATTGATTCGACAGCGAATTTTTTTTTTCTTTTTTCTTCGCGTGTGCGCGACGTAGAGAAGCGCTTGATGAACTTCGGGCTGTTTCTCATGCATGTAACCGGGTTTTGAACTGGAGGGGGGGGTGAAGATGATTTAAAAAGAGGGAGGGGGGTGTCAGAAGGGAAAAAAGTCTACCTCAATGGCACTACTTTTTAATGATTGTAGACAAGTTGGATAACTTCAGAAAAATTCATGGGTAGAGGGTTTGAGGGGGGGGGGGGGTGGGGGTAAAATACTGAGTGGGTGGTTGTTGTATCCCCAGTTAGATAATTTCCGGGAGACACATTCGCGCTGCATGGTATGGAGTGATTTAGCACGGTCAAGTCTCCAACCGGGTACCCTCTTTCTTGAGCGCTCAATTGTGGGGGGGGGGGTCAGTTTTAGCTCCATCTATTTCCTTCTTCGAAAGGACATTAATATTTATCTGCAGACTGGGAAAACAGCGCAAGAGCGCGGCTCACCATCACCACGGCTCAGCGGTTTTGGTTGGCGGCGCTGCGGCGGTGGGTCGCGTCGAGACTTTGGAGGGCGATTCGGACGAGGAAATGGAAGATGCCGAGAACTGGGACGCCCTCCACGCCACCCTGCAGCTGCACCCCTTCGACATCGTGTGAGAATATTACTTTAAAAATGTGTATTTGAGAATCGACAGAAAAATGTTTCAACAGTTGGTGAAAAACTGCGTACTTTGTGCTGAACCGATACGCAATATGGCGTTTTTCTCTGTCATTTTGTTTGTTGTTATTTGCGATTGTGGTGTAGCTATTCAGTTTTTGTATGGTAATGAGACTGGTCAACCCCTGACAATCTCTGACCTAATGACACCTCGTATCTAGCATCATATTCTCTGAGTTGTTTTTTTTTTTAAATTTCGTTTTATGCGATTCAGCTGGCGTTTCGAACAGCAGCAAAAGGCGAGCTTTTTCAAGCAGAACAAAAAGGCGTATCCAACCTATCCGCTCATTGAAGAGAAAGCCAAGGTAAACACTCGTTCTTGCACGCACGCACGCACGCACGCACGCACCGACACGCGCGCGCACGCACGCACCAACACACACGCACGCGCGCACACACGCACGCACGCGATTCAGTGGGACGATTACGGCGAGATAATCCGTCCAGAGGATTACACGGTCGTGGATACCATATCCACCGGATTCGAGGTCAACAATCTTATGGCGCGACCCATCTTCGCCCAAGACAGAAGCGGTTCCTTTCATGACGCTGCCCCCGACCCCACGCTGAGGCCCGACCACCCTACCAAGTGCATAACGTAAGTGACTTTTCCGGTTTCAGGATTGCTAAATGAGTTGGAAGTTCGTTTTGGCGATTTTCGGACTGTTGGAGTTGAGTTTGAAGTCGGGGAATTGAAGTGCAAGTGGGAGGGGGGGGGGGGGACCCGTAATACCTATTTTTTGACCAAAAAAGTACCGGTATAAGTCAATGACGGTCGTCCACCCTCACTTTTGCTCCAGCTGCCGCCCCCCCCCCAACTCGCTGTGACCCGGTTACAGGTATGGGAAGGGCTAGGTTGTGGAAGTTAAAACTCCGCCTAAAAAATTCCTCTAGCTGATCGAATTTCATCTGATTTCTGGATTGATCGTTGAGAGACTATGGTCGTACCGCGCTGTGTTGCTGATATGGCTCTGCTGAAACATTTCTAAGAGGATTGTGTTTTCAACTTGTATAATTTTTTTAATGTTTCAGTTGTTTGTTTAATGTTAGTTGTCTCGATTTTTTGCGTGTTTTTTTTTTGTTCTAGACAGGGGGGTGTAAGCAAGTTTAATCGTGACTGTTTGGTGTTGTTGTTGTTGTTGTATCAAGGGCAACGCTTGGTAAGCCGTCATTGGCCCATATGGCCCACCCACATCTCCATGACGCCTTCCTGTCTAGAGCCACAGAATTAGCCAAAGACATTCGGACGGAAGAACGCCACCTGTAATCTAGGGCAGCGACTGTTTTTGGTTCAGTTTCTAGTGCCTTTATGCTTGAATTAAAAAAAAATGATGCTAATTCCCATGAAAAAACTTCAGCTCCAAAACAAAGCTGGAGGTTCTCTGCAAGTTGGCCTTTATCGAATTGGAGGGACGCAGCGATGGCGACTCTATGAAAAAATTGATAGGTAATTTCACAATTTTGATAATTTGAAATTTTGTGTACCGTAAACCGTATGATTAGCCCCCCAGGGGGTAATTGTTTCGTTCGAGCTCTAGGAGGGAGTAAAAAAATAGGATGGGGCCACCACAGGGGGCTTATAAACTGGAAGTGTCGATGTGTGGGAAGCTTTGTGGGCGAAAAGGCGTGTGGAGGCGATTTTTAGGGGAAAAAGACGTTGCACACATACATGTACATTGGTACACTCTAACACACTCTCACACAGTCTCACATGCATATACATGTACATACATACACCCAGACTTGGAGGAAAATTTTGCCTTTTCAGATGATGGTCCATTTAGGGGAGGGGGCGTAATTATAGAGGAGGGGGCTTATAAACTCAAGGTGGTCTTAGGAGAGTGTATAATTATAGGGGGCTAATTATAGGGTCTCACGGTAATTGATTTTTTTTTAGAAAAATCAAACCGAAGCAACTGATACTCGTGCATGGCTCCAGTGAATCCACGCGTCATCTGGCCCAGCTCTGCGAGCAGAACAAATTGGCTGGCAAGGTTTGTAGTGTTTTATTTTTTTTTAAATTATCACATTTCTTTTTTGAATAACTTTTGTTTCCTATGTCGGATTGTTTTGAAGTTTGGAACACTTATACTCAAGACTTTAGGATTTTGTCTGAAAAAGGAATCGTCGAATTCGGTGTAGGATTCGAATTCGTCGAAACGCGTAGCGCTGGCTCATTGGCAGGTTGCCAAGACGGCATGGACTGCTACGACTTAAACGCGGTTTCCAACGGCAACCTCGGCTCCGTGAAGATTGGAGGGTTCAGTTGCAAAGCCGGTGTCGGCGCCGTCAGCTTCAACAACGACTACTACATTGGCGGGCTCGGCGCCGGCTGCACCAATGGCAACTCCGAGGTCAGTTCGCAAAATTTTGGCACCTATGGCTCATGTACGCTGTAATTGTGCACACCGTCCATCCCCAAATGGTGGCCCACGCACTCTCAAATCAGGTCCATGCGGAAATTCCTCCCAGGCTATGTACGTCAAGACCAGGGGCACGTCAACGGCACTCGAGCGCTAAACGCGTGGACGGGTGGTTGCACATGTGCCTGTAACTGGGGGTACCCTCCCCCACTGTCTTTCCAACCCCACCCAAACCCAACCCGCACCAATCAACCACCCCAGAATTTTTTCATGGGACTTTAACCATGTCTCAAACGACGAAAGCGAGTAAATAAATGTTGATTGGTGTTTTTCAGTGCTTTCAGTGTTATGTATATGACCATAAAACAGCTAAATAACACTACTTTAAAAGCCTATTTTGTGCCATGTTTACCAAGAAGTACCAATATAGGTAAGCAAAAAATGGTCCGCTACACTCCCTCCCACCAAAAAAGGAGTCACTCCCCCATACTCTGACAGGCCCGGTTACACACAATATTGCGGCTAATAAAGGGAAAGACTTCCATGGAGAGGGCAGGAAGGGGGTGGGTTAAAAAGAGGCTAAAACGTACATAGTTGTTGCTGATTATACGGTTCGTGGGGGTTCATCATTTTCACACCAAGTGTTTAGTGGAGCCTTAAAGTGGCGCCTGAGGGCGAAGACAACGTGGCAGCGTACCTCCAATATAGCAAAGGCTTTGAACTGTCTGAAGTGTTGAACAAACTGGTAAACTGGTGAAAACGAATCGTAGCGACCGAAAGAACCGAAGGATTTCTGCCAGTTATTCCATCCTTCCACGCAACGTAACAGACGTGTTTTGCCGTTAATCTCTGTCTGTCATGGGCCTTTGCGACTTACCTACTATGCTTTACTGTGCGACTGACTAACCAACTTCTACTCTAGCTAACGAACTTCGATAACCCACTCCGTGCAAGGTGATTCCGATTTCGCTGTTTCCGCCTTTCAAGATCGGTGTCGCACGCGTTGACCGAGATTATTGAAAGAATTATTGCAATCGCATCGCATGAACCCAATTTAGCAGAAACAACAAACTACCTGAACAACTACCCATAGTAGAAAATCACAACAACAACAACAACAACAACAACAACAACAACAACAACAACAACAACAACAACAACAACAACAACAACAACAACAACAACAACAACCAATCAAAATTATGCGGGACACAATTTGCACGTTTTGATCACGTTTTCCGCGATAGACCATACCCAATTTTGCTAATCTTGAAAGACAGCGTCCCCTACAAAGTCATAAACACGAGCATCGTTTACACCAGGGGGGGGGGTGCGTGTTCGTGTTCAGTTTTTGCGCACTCGCCGCCACTCGCCAACGCGCCGGCGGATTGCATCAAAATTGGTGGCTAAGTGGAAATTTCACGGGCTACAAGATGGCGTTAAACAATTTTAGCCGCTTTTGGAATTTTCGCGAGAACAGTCGCATTCTTCTGTCGCGGTGTAAAAAACGCGCTTTACAGTAAATTTATGCCCAGCGTAAAAGTTTTTATTAAAGGCCAAATTTAAAAATCTAAAAGACTAGGATTACGGGTATTGCCCTGAAGTTAATTTCATCCCATTATAGCTCCGCTCCAGCACGCACCCAGATGGCAGGCCAGAGCGAAAACTGAAAATCCACTTTTCGCGCCATTTGGTACCAAAACTTTAAACGTCCATTTCTAATCAAAAAAATAGTTCAAATTAAAACAAATATGGGCTATGTATAACCGCCTCGACGTCCTCTCCCCAATGCCGCATAACGCGCCGCCTCCGACACGGGTCAACCGCACGGCGCCCGTAAGCGGTCTCGGGTGCCAAAATCGGTCAAAAATACAAATCTTCTCAGTTCAGGTTTTCAGCGCTGGGGAGGAGATTCGAAAATCCGCTCGACAAAAAGTTTTCTACCTACCTCGACTAAGAACTACGAAAATCTCATCGCTGGCGCGATAAGCATGCAGACCTAGTCCAAAAGGTGTGTTTTTGTCCATTTTCCATTGTAATTGCAATCTTTTAAGTCTATTTTCTCATGCGTTTGTTAATTATATCCAAAACGGTTGGGCAATTTAGATTCGCCTCATCATGCTGAACAACCGGACGTGCGATTCGACTAGGTTTGGAAACTTTTTATTTTCTTGAGTTTTGAGCACCCCAATTCTGGAAGTTGGAATAACTACAAAAAATAAAAAGTTTCCAAACCTGGTCGAATCGCACGTCCGGTTGTTCAGCATGATGAGGCGAATCTAAATTGCACAACCGTTTTGGATATAATTAACAAACGCGTGAGAAAATAGACTTAAAAGATTGCAATTACAATGGAAAATGGACAAAAACACACCTTTTGGACTAGCCAGGTCTGCATGCTTATCGCCCAGCGATGAGATTTTCGTGGTTCGTAGTCGAGGTAGGTAGAAAACTTTTTGTCGAGCGGATTTTCGAATCTCCTCCCCAGCGCTGAGAACCTGAACTCAGAAGATTTGTATTTTTGACCGATTTTGGCACCCGAGACCGCTTACAGGCGCCGTGCGGTTGAACCGTAGGTCGGAGCGCGGCGCGCTATGCGGCATTCGAAAGAGGACGTCGAGGCGGTTATACATAGCCCATATTTGTTTTAATTTGAACTATTTTTTGATTAGAAATGGACGTTTAAAGTTTTGGTACCAAATGGCGCGAAAAGTGGATTTTCAGTTTTCGCTCTGGCCTGCCATCTGGGTGCGTGCTGGAGCGGAGCTATAATGGGATGAAATTAACTTCAGGGCAATACCCGTAATCCTAGTCTTTTAGATTTTTAAATTTGGCCTTTAATAAAAACTTTTACGCTGGGCATAAATTTACTGTAAAGCGCGTTTTTTACACCGCGACAGAAGAATGCGACTGTTCTCGCGAAAATTCCAAAAGCGGCTAGAAACTGTTAACGCCATCTTGTAGCCCGTGAAATTTCCTACTTAGCCACCAATTTTAATGCAAATCCGCCGGCGCGTTGGCGAGTGGCGGCGAGTGCGCAAAAACTGAACACGCGCGCCCATTATAAAAGCGCGGAGTGGCACCCCCCCCCCCCTGGTTTACACCAACGCGTATACCACCTAAAAATTTCGCCTGTGGCGCTGCTTACGCGAAGAACTTAGGTACCGTAAATCCTCCAAAGAACGCTCCCCCCCCTCCAATGAACGCCCCCCCCCCCCCTCCAATGAACGCCCAGGGTAGAGGGTGGGTTGAAAAATCGTCGTGTAGCGCCCAGGGTAGAGGGTGGCATGGCCGTGTCTCGTTCAGTCGCTCTAGCCGCCCGGCTGTGCTGCTTCTGCTCTGGTTGTCATCGTGACACGACGAAGGCGCTACAGACAAAGGCGCTACACGACGAAGGCGCTACAGACGAAGGCGCTACACGACGAAGTCGCTAGGCGTCATAGGCGCTAGGACAACGGCGCTAGGACGAAGGCGCTACAGACAAAGGCGCTAGGACAACTCTTCATGAGAAAACAAACTACATACCTACCCATTCCAGTCACCACCTCTATTATAAAACTTTTTATAATACCTAGGTACCTATGTACTTGCTGCAGCTATATGTTTTCTGCAGACGTTGAATTGTTCTTTGCAGGCGCTTAGTGAGCTTTCCTTTCTTCCTAAGCCACAGCGTCATGTTCCCAAAAAATGTGCATCACTGCTGCTACTGCTACATGCTGCTGCTACGCACTAGCAGGGACGCGTCTCGTCCCAGTTCAACGTCGACAGCAGACACATCTCCTTCGTGTCGTGTAGCGCCTTTGTCTGTAGCGCCTTTGTCGCTACAGACAAAGGCGTCGCGTAATCGGTTGTCATCGCAGCTGCGTCCACACGCTGTTTTCTGGTTCGTCCAGAACGGAAAGCGTACGGCGTCACGGGCGGTGAACGCACCGAACTTGCAAAAGAATAGTTGTCGCTCGGCGTAAACGAGCGGAGTCGGGGAAGGAGGCAGCGGCAGTTCTTGTACATACATTTCTATAGCTGTGGCAACAAGCCCCGTCAGCCCTCCAGACACTGAAATACCCCAACACTTACTCTTTCATCGTCTTAGACAGGGTGCAAATCCATTTGGAAAAATCTGGTGGGGTTGGGGTGGGTGTTGGAAGAATAGTGGGAGAGGGTGAACACCCCCCCCCCCTCAGGTACAGGTACGCTCTGGTCCTGCTGAGGCCAATCCCAGCAAGACGAGCAGGCGCGGCTGCGCACACGGACGCACGTGGACGCGTTGTCCAGGTTGTGCCGACGACGTCGACTGCTACGTCCGTGACGCCGCAACTACTCAAGGAGCCGACTCGCATCGGCACGTGGTCGTGCCGCGCAGGCGGAGGCAGCGTCGACGTCGAGCAACTGAAGCGTCTCGCACTCGACTCCGGCGCCCAATGCGAAGAATACGGACACACGGCTAGTGACCCAGCAATCCTAGTTGCATACCATCGCAGGCTACCGCTTGTGGCCCCTCCCACGCACCTGCAAGTGGGGGGGGGCACATACCGTAAATCCTCCAATACAACCCCCCCCTCCAATAGCGCCCCCCCTCCAATACGTGCCCCCGGGTACGGCAAGGTTGAAATAATAGAGCCCCCCCCCCTCCAATAGTGCCCCCGGGGGTAAGGGGTATGTTGTGCCATGTGCCTTTTATGGGCAAAAATATAGTGGTAGGTACATTTATATGTGTATACACACCACTACTAAGCAATAATAAGTACGTTTTAGCAACTATTAACGGTAAATCAACCATTAAATGTGGCAAAAGTGATCAAAATCACCGAAAAATCGGCAATTTTGACAGCGAAACTAGCATTACCATTCAAAATTTTTAGGTTGAAATAATAGAAGCCCCCCCTCCAATAGTGCCCCCCCTCCAATAGTGCCCCCGGGTAAGGAGAGGTTGAAAAAATAGTGCCCCGGGGGCACTATTGGAGGATTTACGGTATGCAAACGGGGTTTCGAGAGTGGGGCTCGGGGGACGGGCATAAATTCTCAAGCTTTTTTTCAAATTTCGACCTATTGTGACAAAAGTGGGACCTTTGGTCACAGAGTGGATAATAAAGGGTGTTTTTTTTTTAAATTATCACATTTCTTTTTTGAATAACTTTTGTTTCCTATGTCGGATTGTATTGAAGTTTGGAACACTTATACTCAAGACTTTAGGATTTTGTCTGAAAAAGGAATCGTCGAATTCGGTGTAGGATTCGAATTCGTCGAAACGCGTAGCGCTGGCTCATTGGCAGGTTGCCAAGACGGCATGGACTGCTACGACTTAAACGCGGTTTCCAACGGCAACCTCGGCTCCGTGAAGATTGGAGGGTTCAGTTGCAAAGCCGGTGTCGGCGCCGTCAGCTTCAACAACGACTACTACATTGGCGGGCTCGGCGCCGGCTGCACCAATGGCAACTCCGAGGTCAGTTCGCAAAATTTTGGCACCTATGGCTCATGTACGCTGTAATTGTGCACACCGTCCATCCCCAAATGGTGGCCCACGCACTCTCAAATCAGGTCCATGCGGAAATTCCTCCCAGGCTATGTACGTCAAGACCAGGGGCACGTCAACGGCACTCGAGCGCTAAACGCGTGGACGGGTGGTTGCACATGTGCCTGTAACTGGGGGTACCCTCCCCCACTGTCTTTCCAACCCCACCCAAACCCAACCCGCACCAATCAACCACCCCAGAATTTTTTCATGGGACTTTAACCATGTCTCAAACGACGAAAGCGAGTAAATAAATGTTGATTGGTGTTTTTAGTGGGGGGGTTTCAGTGTTTTTCGTGACTGAAAAAGCTCAATAAAACTAGGTATTCTGGGCTCCTTTTATGAAGTTGTATTATATTGCTAAGGTTGACTTATACTGACCTCCTCAATGATCTTTTTATTTATTTATTAATTTTAATGTTTTTGTCTTGAGAATATTGCAAAGCGAACGTGCAGGCTAATAACATTAGCTGACTGAAATCAAATCATTTCACGCGGCTTTTGATATATCTCCTATAATAATAAGATGCTATAGAGATTATGTAAAAGAAGCGCTAAATTTGACGTGCGAGTCAATAACAACTCGCAACGCGGAAACGTATCATGAAAGGCGGAAACAGCGAAATGAAACTTGCACTAGGGAAAGTAGCTAAGAAAGGAGCACATAGTAAAAAAAGCTTACAGACAGAGTACGGCAAAGCTACGTCGAGGAGAAAACTGAAAGTTTTTAATTCACAAAAAAAGAAATAATCGCTCTTAAGCCACTAAACACTTAAAATATACCCCGACCGTATATCAAACAACTATAAACTTACCCCCCCTCCCTGCTCCTCATGAAGTCTTATTATTAGCGAATATTTACCTAAATATAGGTTTGGTGGAGGAGTACATTTTTTCTTACCTATATTGTACTTTTTAAACAAGGCAAAAATAGGCTTTAAAGTACTAGGTATTAGCTGTTTTATGGTATAACATAACACTGAAAGCACTGAAAAAACAATCAAATATACTCGTTTGCTTTAGAATAAAGCCCATGAAAAAATCTGGGGGGGGAGGGCCCCAACAGGGAGAGTGTACAACTATCCATCATAAAAAAAACTAGAATAAACTACTAATGGAACTACTAAAGAGAGGTAATAATCCTACACAATTAACTTAAAAAATCTAAAAAAAGTAACTTCAATACAATCCGAATAGAAACAAAAATAAAAAGAAATTATATAAAAAAAACCATCCACTCTTAAATCCCCTTTCACAATAAAATTTAAAAAAATAAATATCCCGTCCCCAGCCACTTCGAAGTATACTAACCTCAAAGTCCCTTACCTCTCCTACCAGCTATACTAAAAAATAATTATAAATTTTTATTTCCAATAATGTATTACTTAATATTTAAAACGTAAGATATATAATAAAATCCTACACTATATTTCCATAAAAATAACATCCCCTCCCCGAAAAAACTGAAGTAAGAACCTGCACTGTGAAAATATCCTCTCCCCACCCCCCACCCACAAACAAAAACTAACGGGCTTGTTGCACAGCTATAAAATGATTACAAACTCCGCCCCTCCACGAAAATTAAATTTCGTTCTGACGAACAGAAAACAGCGGGACGAGCTCGATGACAACCGATAGACGCCTTTGTCTGTAGCGACAAAGGCGCTACAGAAAAGGCGCTACACGACAGAAGGAGATGTGTCTGCTGTCGACGTTGAACTGGGACGAGACGCGTCCCTGCTAGTGCGTACAGCAGCATGTAGCAGTAGCAGCAGTGATGCACATTTTTTGGGAACATGACGCTGTGGCTAGGAAGAAAGGAAAGCTCACTAAGCGCCTGCAAAGAACAATTCAACGTCTGCAGAAAACATATAGCTGCAGCAAGATAGACCTAGGATAAAGTTATAAAGAGGTGGGACTGGAATGGAGGTATGTATTTGTTTTCTCATAAGAGTTGTCTAGCGCCTTTGTCTGTAGCGCCTTCGTCCTAGCGCCGTTGTCCTAGCGCCTATGACGCCTAGCGACTTCGTCGTGTAGCGCCTTCGTCTTAGCGCCTTCGTCGTGTAGCGCCTTTGTCTGTAGCGCCTTCGTCGTGTCACGATGACAACCAGAGCAGAAGCAGCACAGCCGGGCGGCTAGAGCGACTGAACGAGACACGGCCATGCCACCCTCTACCCTGGGCGCTACACGACGATTTTTCAACCCACCCTCTACCCTGGGCGTTCATTGGAGGGGGGGGGGGGGCGTTCATGGAGGGGGGGAGCGTTCTTTGGAGGATTTACGGTACCTAAGTTCTTCGCGTAAGCAGCGCCACAGGCGAAATTTTTAGGTGGTATACGCGTTGGTGTAAACCAGGGGGGGGGGGGGGCCACTCCGCGCTTTTATAATGGGCGCGCGTGTTAGTTTTCGCACTGCGCACTGCAACGCGCCGGCGGATTTGCATTAAAATTGGTGGCAAGTAGGAAATTTCACGGGCTACAAGATGGCGTTAACAGTTTAGCGCTTTTGGAATTTTCGCAAACAGTCCATTCTTCTGTCGCGGTGTAAAAAACGGCTTTACAGAAATTTATGCCCAGCGTAAAAGTTTTTATTAAAGGCCAAATTTAAAAATCTAAAAGACTAGGATTACGGGTATTGCCCTGAAGTTAATTTCATCCCATTATAGCTCCGCTCCAGCACGACCCAGTGGCAGGCCAGAGCGAAAACTGAAAATCCACTTTTCGCGCCATTTGGTACCAAAACTTTAAACGTCCATTTCTAATCAAAAAATAGTTCAAATTAAAACAAATATGGGCTATGTATAACCGCCTCGACGTCCTCTTTCGAATGCCGCATAGCGCGCCGCGCTCCGACCTACGGTTCAACCGCACGGCGCCTGTAGCGGTTCGGGTGCCAAAATCGGAAAATACAAACTTCTGAGTTCAGGTTCTAGCGCTGGGGAGGAGATTCGAAAATCCGCTCGACAAAAAGTTTTCTACCTACCTCGACTACAACCACGAAAATCTCATCGCTGGGCGATAAGCATGCGACCTGGCTAGTCCAAAAGGTGTGTTTTTGTCATTTTCCATTGTAATTGCAATCTTTTAAGTCTATTTTCTCACGCGTTTGTTAATTATATCCAAAACGGTTTGCAATTTAGATTCGCCTCATCATGCTGAACAACCGGACGTGCGATTCGACCAGGTTTGGAAACTTTTTATTTTTTGTAGTTATTCCAACTTCCAGAATTGGGGTGCTCAAAACTCAAGAAAATAAAAAGTTTCCAAACCTGGTCGATGCACGTCCGGTTGTTCAGCATGATGAGGCGAATCTAAATGAAACCGTTTTGGATATAATTAACAAACGCGTGAGAAAATAGACTTAAAAGATTGCAATTACAATGGAAAATGGACAAAAACACACCTTTTGGACTAGCCAGGTCTGCATGCTTATCGCCCAGCGATGAGATTTTCGTGGTTCGTAGTCGAGGTAGGTAGAAAACTTTTTGTCGAGCGGATTTTCGAGTCTCCTCCCCAGCGCTGAGAACCGAACTCAGAAGATTTGCATTTTTGACCGCTTTTGGCACCCGAGACCGCTTACAGGCGCCGTGCGGTTGAACCGTAGGTCGGAGCGCGGCGCTATCGGCATTCGAAAGAGGACGTCGAGGCGGTTATACATAGCCCATATTTGTTTTAATTTGAACTATTTTTTGATTAGAAATGGACGTTTAAAGTTTTGGTACCAAATGGCGCGAAAAGTGGATTTTCAGTTTTCGCTCTGGCCTGCCATCTGGGTGCGTGGAGCGGAGCTATAATGGGATGAAATTAACTTCAGGGCAATACCCGTAACCTAGTCTTTTAGATTTTTAAATTTGGCCTTTAATAAAAACTTTTACGCTGGGCATAAATTTACTGTAAAGCGCGTTTTTTACACCGCGACAGAAGAATGCGACTGTTCTCGCGAAAATTCCAAAAGCGGCTAGAAACTGTTAACGCCATCTTGTAGCCCGTGAAATTTCCTACTTAGCCACCAATTTTGATGCAAATCCGCCGGCGCGTTGGCGAGTGGCGGCGAGTGCGCAAAAACTGAACACGAACACGCACCCCCCCCCCTGGTGTAAACGATGCTCGTGTTTATGACTTTGTAGGGGACGCTGTCTTTCAAGATTAGCAAAATTGGGTATGGTCTATCGCGGAAAACGTGATCAAAACGTGCAAATTGTGTCCCGCATAATTTTGATTGGTTGTTGTTGTTGTTGTTGTTGTTGTTGTTGTTGTTGTTGTTGTTGTTGTTGTTGTTGTTGTTGTTGTTGTTGTTGTTGTTGTTGTTGTGATTTTCTACTATGGGTAGTTGTTCAGGTAGTTTGTTGTTTCTGCTAAATTGGGTTCATGCGATGCGATTGCAATAATTCTTTCAATAATCTCGGTCAACGCGTGCGACACCGATCTTGAAAGGCGGAAACAGCGAAATCGGAATCACCTTGCACGGAGTGGGTTATCGAAGTTCGTTAGCTAGAGTAGAAGTTGGTTATCAGTCGCACAGTAAAGCATAGTAGGTAAGTCGCAAAGGCCCATGACAGACAGAGATTAACGGCAAAACACGTCTGTTACGTTGCGTGGAAGGATGGAATAACTGGCAGAAATCCTTCGGTTCTTTCGGTCGCTACGATTCGTTTTCACCAGTTTACCAGTTTGTTCAACACTTCAGACAGTTCAAAGCCTTTGCTATATTGGAGGTACGCTGCCACGTTGTCTTCGCCCTCAGGCGCCACTTTAAGGCTCCACTAAACACTTGGTGTGAAAATGATGAACCCCCACGAACCGTATAATCAGCAACAACTATGTACGTTTAGCCTCTTTAACCCACCCCCTTCCCTGCCCTCTCCATGGAAGTCTTTCCCTTTATTAGCCGCAATATTGTGTAACCGGGCCTGTCAGAATATGGGGAGTGACTCCTTTTTGGTGGGAGGGAGTGTAGCGGACCATTTTTTGCTTACCTATATTGGTACTTCTTGGTAAACAAGGCACAAAATAGGCTTTTAAAGTACCTAGTGTTATTTAGCTGTTTTATGGTCATATACATAACACTGAAAGCACTGAAAAACACCAATCAACATTTATTTACTCGCTTTCGTCGTTTGAGACATGGTTAAAGTCCCATGAAAAATTCTGGGGGGGTTGATTGGTGCGGGTGGGTTTTGGGTGGGGTTGGAAAGACAGTGGGGGAGGGTACCCCCAGTTACAGGCACATGTGCAACCACCCGTCCACGCGTTTAGCGCTCGAGTGCCGTTGACGTGCCCCTGGTCTTGACGTAATAGCCTGGGAGGAATTTCCGCATGGACCTGATTGAGAGTGCGTGGGCACCATTGGGGATGGACGGTTGCAATCAGCGTACATGAGCCATAGGTGCCAAAATTTTGCGAACTGCCTCGGAGTCCATTGGTGAGCGGCGCCGAGCCCGCCAATGTAGTAGTCGTTGTTGAAGCTGACGGCGCCGACACCGGCTTTGCAACTGAACCCTCCAATCTTCACGGAGCCGAGGTTGCCGTTGGAAACCGCGTTTAAGTCGTAGCAGTCCATGCCGTCTTGGCAACCTGCCAATGAGCCAGCGCTACGCGTTTCGACGAATTCGAATCCTACACCGAATTCGACGATTCCTTTTTCAGACAAAATCCTAAAGTCTTGAGTATAAGTGTTCCAAACTTCAAAACAATCCGACATAGGAAACAAAAGTTATTCAAAAAAGAAATGTGATAATTTAAAAAAAAACACCCTTTATTATCCACTCTGTGACCAAAGGTCCCACTTTTGTCACAATAGGTCGAAATTTGAAAAAAAGCTTGAGAATTTATGCCCGTCCCCCGAGCCCCACTCTCGAAACCCCGTTTGCATATGTGCCCCCCCCCCACTTGCAGGTGCGTGGGAGGGGCCACAAGCGGTAGCCTGCGATGGTATGCAACTAGGATTGCTGGGTCACTAGCCGTGTGTCCGTATTCTTCGCATTGGGCGCCGGAGTCGAGTGCGAGACGCTTCAGTTGCTCGACGTCGACGCTGCCTCCGCCTGCGCGGCACGACCACGTGCCGATGCGAGTCGGCTCCTTGAGTAGTTGCGGCGTCACGGACGTAGCAGTCGACGTCGTCGGCACAACCTGGACAACGCGTCCACGTGCGTCCGTGTGCGCAGCCGCGCCTGCTCGTCTTGCTGGGATTGGCCTCAGCAGGACCAGAGCGTACATGTAACTGTGGGGGGGGGGGGTGTTCACCCTCTCCCACTATTCTTCCAACACCCACCCCAACCCCACCAGATTTTTCCAAATGGATTTGCACCCTGTCTAAGACGATGAAAGAGTAAGTGTTGGGGTATTTCAGTGTCTGGAGGGCTGACGGGGCTTGTTGCCACAGCTATAGAAATGTATGTACAAGAACTGCCGCTGCCTCCTTCCCCGACTCCGCTCGTTTACGCCGAGCGACAACTATTCTTTTGCAAGTTCGGTGCGTTCACCGCCCGTGACGCCGTACGCTTTCCGTTCTGGACGAACCAGAAAACAGCGTGTGGACGCAGCTGCGATGACAACCGATTACGCGACGCCTTTGTCTGTAGCGACAAAGGCGCTACAGACAAAGGCGCTACACGACACGAAGGAGATGTGTCTGCTGTCGACGTTGAACTGGGACGAGACGCGTCCCTGCTAGTGCGTAGCAGCAGCATGTAGCAGTAGCAGCAGTGATGCACATTTTTTGGGAACATGACGCTGTGGCTTAGGAAGAAAGGAAAGCTCACTAAGCGCCTGCAAAGAACAATTCAACGTCTGCAGAAAACATATAGCTGCAGCAAGTACATAGGTACCTAGGTATTATGAAAAGTTTTATAATAGAGGTGGTGACTGGAATGGGTAGGTATGTAGTTTGTTTTCTCATGAAGAGTTGTCCTAGCGCCTTTGTCTGTAGCGCCTTCGTCCTAGCGCCGTTGTCCTAGCGCCTTTGACGCCTAGCGACTTCGTCGTGTAGCGCCTTCGTCTGTAGCGCCTTCGTCGTGTAGCGCCTTTGTCTGTAGCGCCTTCGTCGTGTCACGATGACAACCAGAGCAGAAGCAGCACAGCCGGGCGGCTAGAGCGACTGAACGAGACACGGCCATGCCACCCTCTACCCTGGGCGCTACACGACGATTTTTCAACCCACCCTCTACCCTGGGCGTTCATTGGAGGGGGGGGGGGGGCGTTCATTGGAGGGGGGGGGGGAGCGTTCTTTGGAGGATTTACGGTACCTAAGTTCTTCGCGTAAGCAGCGCCACAGGCGAAATTTTTAGGTGGTATACGCGTTGGTGTAAACCAGGGGGGGGGTGCCACTCCGCGCTTTTATAATGGGCGCGCGTGTTCAGTTTTTGCGCACTCGCCGCCACTCGCCAACGCGCCGGCGGATTTGCATTAAAATTGGTGGCTAAGTAGGAAATTTCACGGGCTACAAGATGGCGTTAACAGTTTCTAGCCGCTTTTGGAATTTTCGCGAGAACAGTCTCATTCTTCTGTCGCGGTGTAAAAAACGCGCTTTACAGTAAATTTATGCCCAGCGTAAAAGTTTTTATTAAAGGCCAAATTTAAAAATCTAAAAGACTAGGATTACGGGTATTGCCCTGAAGTTAATTTCATCCCATTATAGCTCCGCTCCAGCACGCACCCAGATGGCAGGCCAGAGCGAAAACTGAAAATCCACTTTTCGCGCCATTTGGTACCAAAACTTTAAACGTCCATTTCTAATCAAAAAATAGTTCAAATTAAAACAAATATGGGCTATGTATAACCGCCTCGACGTCCTCTTTCGAATGCCGCATAGCGCGCCGCGCTCCGACCTACGGTTCAACCGCACGGCGCCTGTAAGCGGTCTCGGGTGCCAAAATCGGTCAAAAATACAAATCTTCTGAGTTCAGGTTCTCAGCGCTGGGGAGGAGATTCGAAAATCCGCTCGACAAAAAGTTTTCTACCTACCTCGACTACGAACCACGAAAATCTCATCGCTGGGCGATAAGCATGCAGACCTGGCTAGTCCAAAAGGTGTGTTTTTGTCCATTTTCCATTGTAATTGCAATCTTTTAAGTCTATTTTCTCACGCGTTTGTTAATTATATCCAAAACGGTTGTGCAATTTAGATTCGCCTCATCATGCTGAACAACCGGACGTGCGATTCGACCAGGTTTGGAAACTTTTTATTTTTTGTAGTTATTCCAACTTCCAGAATTGGGGTGCTAAACGATGCTCGTGTTTATGACTTTGTAGGGGACGCTGTCTTTCAAGATTAGCAAAATTGGGCATGGTCTATCGCGGAAAACGTGATCAAAACGTGCAAATTGTGTCCCGCATAATTTTGATTGGTTGTTGTTGTTGTTGTTGTTGTTGTTGTTGTTGTTGTTGTTGTTGTTGTTGTTGTTGTTGTTGTTGTTGTTGTGATTTTCTACTACGGGTAGTTGTTCAGGTAGTTTGTTGTTTCTGCTAAATTGGGTTCATGCGATGCGATTGCAATAATTCTTTCAATAATCTCGGTCAACGCGTGCGACACCGATCTTGAAAGGCGGAAACAGCGAAATCGGAATCACCTTGCACGGAGTGGGTTATCGAAGTTCGTTAGCTAGAGTAGAAGTTGGTTAGTCAGTCGCACAGTAAAGCATAGTAGGTAAGTCGCAAAGGCCCATGACAGACAGAGATTAACGGCAAAACACGTCTGTTACGTTGCGTGGAAGGATGGAATAACTGGCAGAAATCCTTCGGTTCTTTCGGTCGCTATGATTCGTTTTCACCAGTTTACCAGTTTGTTCAACACTTCAGACAGTTCAAAGCCTTTGCTATATTGGAGGTACGCTGCCACGTTGTCTTCGCCCTCAGGCGCCACTTTAAGGCTCCACTAAACACTTGGTGTGAAAATGATGAACCCCCACGAACCGTATAATCAGCAACAACTATGTACGTTTAGCCTCTTTAACCCACCCCCCTTCCCTGCCCTCTCCATGGAAGTCTTTCCCTTTATTAGCCGCAATATTGTGTGTAACCGGGCCTGTCAGAATATGGGGGAGTGACCCCTTTTTGGTGGGAGGGAGTGTAGCGGACCATTTTTTGCTTACCTATATTGGTACTTCTTGGTAAACATGGCACAAAATAGGCTTTTAAAGTAGTGTTATTTAGCTGTTTTATGGTCATATACATAACACTGAAAGCACTGAAAAACACCAATCAACATTTATTTACTCGCTTTCGTCGTTTGAGACATGGTTAAAGTCCCATGAAAAAATTCTGGGGTGGTTGATTGGTGCGGGTTGGGTTTGGGTGGGGTTGGAAAGACAGTGGGGGAGGGTACCCCCAGTTACAGGCACATGTGCAACCACCCGTCCACGCGTTTAGCGCTCGAGTGCCGTTGACGTGCCCCTGGTCTTGACGTACATAGCCTGGGAGGAATTTCCGCATGGACCTGATTTGAGAGTGCGTGGGCCACCATTTGGGGATGGACGGTGTGTACAATTACAGCGTACATGAGCCATAGGTGCCAAAATTGTGCGAACTGACCTCGGAGTTGCCATTGGTGCAGCCGGCGCCGAGCCCGCCAATGTAATAGTCGTTGTTGAAGCTGACGGCGCCGACACCGGCTTTGCAACTGAACCCTCCAATCTTCAAGGAGCCGAGGTTCCCGTTGGAAACCGCGTTTAAGTCGTAGCAGTCCATGCCGTCTTGGCAACCTGCCAATGAGCCAGCGCTACGCGTCTTCCGAAGGCAGCACTGCGCACTCGAGTATACGCAGCACACGCACGCACGCACGCACGCACGCACGCACGCACGCACGCACGCACGCACGCACGCACGCACGCACGCACGCACGCACGCACGCACGCACGCACGCACGCACGCTTGTGTGAACACACCGACGCCGACTGCCTACCGCACTGACCTAGGTCCCTTATATAGGTATTCTTTAAAGCCATCTGTAAGTGGTGATTCTTTATGATGCCGAGATTGGCAATCTTGATGGTCTCCCCTTCTTGCCGC
Organism: Paralinhomoeus sp. GSCO2_6; assembly: GCA_030248085.1. NCBI lineage: Eukaryota > Metazoa > Nematoda > Chromadorea > Monhysterida > Linhomoeidae > Paralinhomoeus > Paralinhomoeus sp. GSCO2_6. The sequence goes on along the minus strand of JASAMY010000643.1, from coordinate 25,814 downwards.
TTCTTTCGCAGCGCCGCTAAATGCACATCTGTAAATGGAGGGGAGGAGCTGCCCCCCCCCCGTCAACTCGACAATCACGCCCCTTCCCCAAGAATTTCGCTGCTCTCCTTTCTGAACCTCTTCCGCATTCCGCAGATTGGATACATATAACATTGCGCGTTTTACAGAGCGTTTTGACCAACGCTTAGTACATGCACAGTTTTGATTTTGTTTTTTTATTCAATTAGGTATTCAATGAGTCAAGCTACTGCATACAGTGCATATACCGGTAGGTAGGTAGGTATGTACCTACCTACGTGTAGCTGGACAAAATTCAAAGCTGTAGCAGACCAGACCTCGTTACAGGAATGTATACCTACTTGCGGTATGAATTTTCAAACGTACCGTAGGCACGGATTGTGAGCGTTGGGGTTGGACTTAGCGCTTGGCATGACTGAGTTCCATCAGTGCACAAATTGCCAACAAACCAACAAAGCAATTGGAGTACATACCTACATATAATGTATACATTGTTAATGGTTTGGGGACAAACAATCCGATTGGATTGCAAACGATATCCAATCAACAGTTTCCAATCAACTATTTAATTCAAATCAGCGGCCACCCCCTTCCAATTGGAAGCTTCCAACCGCTTACAGGCGTCTATTTGCGCAGCTGCGGCTAGCGCCAGCGCCACAATTGTCCACGTAGCTTGCATCCTTTAGCTTGACTGGCCTTGAAAGGGGAGGCGCTTGCTTGCTTCCTGCTGTAGCTAAGGAGCTGAAGAGGCTTGTTTCTAGCTGTAGAGAAAGGTAGCAACTGCCGCTGCCTAGCTGCGACTCTCGTTTTACGCAGAGCGACAGCTATTGTTCCGCAAGGCCGGAGCGCGTGCCGCCCGATAGTTCACCTGCGGCTGCAGCTACATGTAGATATTGCGCGAAAAATAGCACGGAAACGGAGCGCTTGTACGTGCAGTGGGAAATGTGAAGAGCGCCCGCGCGCCGGCTAGAAGCGAGACACATTGTACACGTCGGGCATGTAAGCATTACGCCAGTGCACTCACTGTTGTTGCTGCGCGGCTAGGAATCTGGGATTTTCTCTGCGCTACCCCGACGCTAGCGGCAGCCGCATCCGAGACAAAAGAGAGCTATAGCTCTGCTACCGATATTGCTCAGAGCGCGCGCGCGTGCGTGCACCTGCACTGCATCTTTTGCGAATAAATACATGTAGCATGTGAACGCAACGCTTATACTGGCAACGGTAACAGAATCCAAACAGGCACGCTCGGCTAGAGCGTGACAGCGGGGGCATGTACATACAGGTAAGCACCGTGTCACGAGCGGCTACGATCGTAATGCTGTTTTTCGTTTGCTTGAAAGTGACATTTTAGACGTTTCCCAAGCAGCCAATGCACCCCAGGACACAGAGAAGCTCAGCTCATTGATATACAGCTGTATACCAAAACCCTCGCCCTTTTGCGAGCGCGCGTGCGCGCATAACATGTCCAACCTTCAATTCAATACATGTTGTTTGTACGCGTGAAATGGCATATGACAGCGGCCGCCCGGCTTGAGAGAGGAGACAATCCTCACCAATACACTGGAAGGGGGGGAGGGGGTGGTTCGTGGTCGTGTATTGCCATCCCTCTCCCTGACGTGTCGAACCTCTCTCACCCCTCCACAATGACCAAAATTCTATCGTTCTAGTGTTATACGTAACCAAGAAACACCAAAAGCCCCATTGCTCTCTCCCATTTTTATTAAAAGTTTCATTTGCCCCATCCCCCCCCCTTCTTCGCCGCCGTGTGACAACCTGTGGCTGGGCGTAGTACGGGTGCGTGCATGCCTGCATGCATGCGTTGGTGCGTGCCTGAGGACTGCTGATATTGTTAGATGAAGGGGAACGCTACACCTATCGAAAGCCGTACCTACATGGCCCATACCCACATCCGTCCAGCATACGTACTGTACCTGCATGTAGGCATTACGCTAGTGCACTGCGCAATGCCTGCTGCGCTGCTAGGAATCTGGGATTTGCTACCCCCAACGCCAGTGGCAGCCGCATCCGTGACAAAGAGAGCTAGCTTTGCTATCGATATTGCTCTGAGCCCGCGTGCGTGCGTGCGTGCGTGCGTGCGTGCGTGCGTGCGTGCGTGCGTACACCTGCATGCAACTATTGCGAATGAATAGCATGTGAACGCAACGCTTGTACTGACACTGGTACGGATTCCAAACGGGCACGCTCGGCTAGAGCGAGACAGCGAGGGCATGGAAGCACCATGTCACGAGCAGCTACGATTGTACTGCTGTTTTGCGTTCGGTTGAAGGTGACATTTTCGCCGTTTCCCAAGCAGCTAATGCGCCATCGCTGCCCTACCGATGTATTAGCCCGCGTCCTTCGAGCGTGCACAACTTGTCCAATCTTCAGTGCGTGTTGTTTGTACTTGAAACGGTACCTGACAACGCCCGCCCGCATTGAGCGAGGCTATCCTCACTAGTACACTCGGAAGGGGTGGGGGGGGGGGGTTGTGGCTCTTTATTTCCCTCTGTTCGACTAGAACGTGTCAACGCTTTCGACCCCCTCCACTCCACACTCACCGACCAAAGCTGTGTCTTTCAAGTGTTATACGTGGTGACCAAGAAACACCAAATTCCTCACTGCCTCCTGGGCCCGTATTCATAAACATAGTAAATACTAAATACTAGGGTGTTTGCAACTTCTTACTAGGTAGTAGGATGCGGGTGGTATTCATAAACGTAGTATATACTTTTTACTACCTAGTTGCAACTAGTTAGTAGGTAGTAAAACTAGGGTAGTTTTTAGCAAGCTCAAGGGCTTGCTAACTGGGGGTAGTATCAACTTTTCACAAGCACTTCCATCGATTTTGATCTTTGTAAAGAGCCAAACCGTACAATTTGATACAGCGGTTCGTCTGTCGCAGAATTCGCGCGCGTCTCACAACCAGGGTTGCATAAAAAATGTCAACAAAAAATAACTTTTTTTTAAATCCAGCAACCCTGTCACAACTCTACAAGCGTTCTCTACATCGCGCAGACAGCGGCTGAAGTGGGAAACCGTAGCGGGCCCGGCAGCATCGGCAGCATCAGCCACTTAGCACATCGCCATGGCGGTCTCTTCAGCAGCTGTTGTTGTTGTTGTTGTGGTGTGGGCCGGTTTCCGGTACTTGTCGGAGAAGCTGTCGGTGTCGCTTGTCGCCGTCGCCGCTCAGCGCCTTGTCCTTCTGGGTGGAAGATGGTCGCGCTACCCGGCCGCGCTCGTCTGGGTCGCCCGAAGGCGGAGTGCCACCCAGGCGTGAAAGGTTCACGACATTACCGCTTCACCGCGTCGAGGACGGAAACGACTGACTGACTGACCCGACTGAGGACGATAGGTATAAATGGTGCACAGCGTGCACGACGTCGTAAACACGAGCCTGTACCCGCTGATCAACAGCGGGCAGCAGCAGCGAGATTGCCAGATCGCGATAACGACCGACCCGCACTTTTCCGTCCTTTCCGATTGCGACTCTATGGTTTGACAGAGCCGGCCGCTTTCTCCACTTGACGGATTGACCGCTCCGCCTGCCTCTCAGTAGCTGCTGCTCGTCGCACTTACGGCGGCGTCGTAATGCATTCGAAAATGCGCGCACAATCTCTCTGTTCATGCAGCATCGCTGCGAGACCATGCCTTTATTCGGAGGTAGTAAGCAGTTGCAAGCAACTACCTAGTATTTGTTGTTGTTGGATTTGGGGCGACGCTAGGAGGCCGTCAATGGCCCATGTAGCCTACCCATCTCCATGACGCCTTCCCGTCTACAGCCGTATAATTAGCGGAAGACTTTCGGAAGAACGCCATCTGTAATCTAGGGCAGCGATGGCACGAGAAAATCCATGGAAAGGGAAGTCCTCGATCTAGTGGCGCCATCAAGAATCGAACCCAGGACCTTGCGCGCAAGAGGCCGGTTTTTTGCCACTAGGCCATGCCGCTGCCCTACCTAGTATTTACTATAGTTAGAACTTGTTTATGAATGCCAACTTTGAGAAAGTTCTAACTATAGTTGCAACTACCTAGTATTTTCTATAGTTGCAACTAGGTAGTAAGTACTTTGTTTATGAATACGGGCCCTGCTATTCTTACATCTGGATTCTGGAACTAAAAAAGATAGCATTTCCCCCCCCCCCTCCTCGCTGCCCGTACATCACATGCGCAATCTTCAGCAGTGCACGTTGTTTGTGCGTGCAATGGCTTATCGCGACGCACGCTCCACTTATTGAGCGAGACGAACTAACCGACGCTTCAGACCCAAATTTTTTTGTAGGATTTAGCAGAAGCGGGGACGTTGTTGAAATTTACAGACGCTGGGGGCCATGTTTATGCAGAACGTATGACTGTTCGATGTATGATTTATGGTGTTAGCATAAGACGTCACCAGCTGCCAACCCAGAGAGTTCAGACGCCACAGGGAGACAAGTTACCTGAATTGAATTTGCCTGAATAGGTACATAGTAGTACATGCATGTCACGCGTTGAAGAGGGTCAGTCGAATGTTGAGCTCACGTCGCTATACCTGACCTCTTGTCTCTATCTTATCTGAGTCGGAAGTTGCTTTTCCAGTCGTTTCAATCATTTGTTCAGTTGTGGTTCTTGTCCCTTGCTCAACAGTGTCGTCAGCTGTTGAAAGTTGAGAGGGCGTTCATTTCTCTTTGGTCAGTGCTCAAGCTACATGTGCACAGAGGGGGGGGGGGAGATTTGTGAAAAGTTCTTGAAAAGCGGACCTAGAAACACCACCTTACCCCCATACTTTTTGGTGCTGGGACGACCCCCCCCCCCCGCCCTCTGGTCAGTCAGGCACGGTTGCCGGATTTTGAGCTTGCTTGAGTGGTAAAATGTTTGTGTCTCACCCGTAGTTTTTGAGCTGGCTGCATCTGTCGTCGGTTCACGGATTGTGGAAACTGTACTCGGAATTTCGCAGCTTCCAATGACAAGTTCGACGACCGCGGCGCCTTTGCGGTCGGATTGTTCCTTCCAGCTTTCTTCTGTCTCGCTCCAGTGCGCTGATGTCACTTCCACAGAGAGCGTTTTAGCGGAACCGCTCCGTTGGGGCGGCGCATCTGCAGAAGGAACAGTCAGATTCCTTGCCCTAGACGGCAGTGGCACGGGCCGTCCCAGAGGGCACCCTCTCGGGTCGGAGCGACAGTCGACAACTTCATGCGTGACGCCGTTGACCTCGAAGATGGTATTGGAGTTTGGTGAAGGGAGTCTGTAGAGGGTGAAGACGTAATATTTCTGAATGAGTTCTGAGTTGAGTTGAGGAGTTGAGACACTGTAGTTGGCCTTAACACAGAACAATACACGCACGCACGCACGCACGCACGCACGCACGCACGCACGCACGCACGCACGCACGCACGCACGCACGCACGCACGCACGGACGCACGCACGCATGCACGCAGTGCAATACAGAATGCACAGTGTCGATTCATTACTTTCTGAATAGCCATGGAAGCAACAACTGCTATACCACGACCCCAACCATAGTCGCGAAGAACAATCGCAGCGATTGATCCGTTGTCCACAACGAATTGCATTTCTGCCTTGAAATTAGTCGGCGCTCTGAATTATACGGTTCTTTGCGATCAGTCTTGAAATTCGTAATTGTAATTCACCATTTAAAAGTAACTACCTATGCTGCTAAGGCGGGGGGGGCCCTATTGGAGAAGGGGTAGGTACAATTGTTTCAACCTTCGGCTATCCGGTGTGGGTACAATGTAGTATTGGAGAAATTCCGGTACATATGCTATGCACACCTGACAGCTTCACGGCGGTTACCGTCGTCAGCAAAATCTGGCCGTCTGCTCAACGACATGAAGACGTCATGCACAACGGTATGCTCCTGTTGGCCACAGTACACTTTCTGAAGGAACAATTTCATTTGACTGACACTGGATTGATGGATCTACTAACGCGACTTTTGCAACGCTCTGCGACGGAAACAGTAGCGGAGCTATAGGAGTGTAGATGTCAATAAGATTCATGGGGAATTGCTATTTTAATCATCATAACTATGTACCTAGCCGCTACAACTCAGGAGACCTGCCCTGCTGCAAAGTGCTCAGAAGTGATTCAGACAGACGGACAAACATTGTGCTTTGCTAATATATGTACCTAGATAGGTAGATAGGAATTTTAGCGCAAAGCATACCAACAACGCACCTCTTGTGCGGAAGACATGGTATGGACACGACGAATAGAAAATAGCAAAAACTTGTACCATATAAGAACTAAAACATGGTGCATTTTTGCAGCACTTTCTCAAAAAGCGGCTGTTAGGATGTTCCAAATACTAGTAGTACATGCCGCAAAATCTCCAATGGTTTCAACCTCGTCAGTAGTCGACTGCGCAGTCGATTCGTCCAGTAAAAGCCTGATGTTTCCATCAAGAATTGGCAGAACCGTAAGTGGTTTTATTGATGCGGAGCGGATGCGGATGCCATGTCGAGTGGTCTACCGGTGTGTAAGCGCTCCGATGCCGTGTTTACCCCATTCACGGAGAAACTATTGTACTACTGCAGGTGGAAATACCGAAAGGAAGGAGCGTGCGTGCGTGCGTGCGTGCGTGCGCGGCTGCGTGCGTCCGTGCGTGCCTGCGTGTCTGCGTGCTACGGGGGCTACCCCACTACGCAGAGGAAGGGTGCCATGCTCATAAGGCACGTGGACGCCTTTGGTCGTGTATTAGGGCGGGGAGGGGCCAGTGTGGATGCCTTTAGGGCGCATCAGTGTATGGACGCACGGACGGACGTGGACGTCCTACCTCCTGTCTCCTCGATCTGCAATTGTAATGCAGACTTTTGTAACCTTCTAACAAAAGCAAGGTGGTTTAGCATTTTGCAATGCATCAACAGTGCATTTTGCAATGCAACAAAGGGGACAATAACGAGGCGTCGTATCATTGAAGCTTGTGTGGCGATTTCACCAATTCCAAAGGAATCGGCACTGCTAAAGGATTCCAGGAAGTGTACACCAGTCCGTGCCGAAGCACAGAAATTTCGAATGAAAGGCAACAAATTCAAATGAAGTGCTTTTTGAAACGAACTTGTTATAAAAAGTTTCATTTAGGCGCCATTTATACACTTCGCTCCGCTCTGCTCCGTGCAGCAGTTTACTCCACGCGGAACAAAAGTGATTTCTACTCGGGCTTCGCGCCTCCGCTTTTCCAGTCGAGACCTTCACGCCAAGTTCAAATGTCTGCTCCGCGCAGCGCCGTGAATAGTGAATAGCAGCGTATAGTGCAGCCCTCCAATAGTGCCCCCAGGTAGGTAAGTAAGGTTGAAATAATAGTGCCCCGGGGGCACTATTGGGGGATTTGCGGTATGTACATTAGCATCCGATAGCATGGAGAATGCACCTAAAGTATAACAAGCTCGTTTCAAAAAGCAGTTTATGTGAATTTGGTGCCTTTCATTGAAAATTTCGGTGCTTCAGCACAGACTGGACTGGTGTACACTTCCTGGAATTCTTTAGCAGTGCCTCATTCATACATTGCACACCGTATGCCAATTCACAGGATTCACTAAACGGACTGACGTGTCCACATCTCAGAATCGCAGTTTTCAACCATTTTACGGCATAATCAATTGCGATCGACACGCAGCTCACAGGTTTCTGTTGATAAAAAAAAATGCACAGTGCTGTCTGACAGGACAGACAGCCGCGCCGCTTGGTGACTGTGGCTCCGCTTGCCAAGAAGAGGCGCTCGGAGGGCGCCGAGCTGGCGGGCGTCGCCTGCGCATTCCTCGCGATCGACGCGAGGCGGGCATAGCGGCCGCCAGCCATCTTCAAGTAGGCGAGCAGGTTTGTAGTTTGCTCGACACTGTCCAAGAAGCGGCTCAACTCGTCAGCAGCTGAGGAAGTTCCGCTGCCAGCAAACAGTTGCGCGAATTTTGTGGGCTCTGCAGGCGGACCTTCTGCAGCAAAGTCAACCATCTGTCTGATGTGCTGGTAGCGCTAAAGCGCTTTGAGCGCTAAAGACGCGCGTCATCTACTTACAAATGCGCCTTGCGTACGTGTATGTGTGTATGTATGTATGTGGGCAAGAGGTAAACTCGCGAACCGCTTGACGTACGTGGACGCGCGATGGCTCGATCGAATCCTCGCGACCCCGAGATGGTCATGGGCATGGTCGATTTTTGATATGCAAATTTATACCGTAGTTATGGCGCATTTTCATAGTTTGCAGCACAGATTAACACTACCAAACGAATTGCACATGGATGAATTGCATATCAAAAGACTCGCCTCGACGTCACGAGTCATTTGCACATGCTCCCGCATAATTATGCAAATGAAAATTATGCAAATTATGCCAATTCACAATTTCGCAATTTCACCCACATGGGTGATGTTGCGTGGTCAGTTGACACCTGGCGGCAGCAGGCCACTGCTAAAAGCCCCAACGCTCAACTAGCTGGGCCAAGTGCCTCCCTTCAGGGAGTGGGTAAAAGCCGCAACAGCTTTTTGAAAAAAAAATACTGTAAGTGTGGAACATTGTATCTTGCGTAATTGGAAAATGGAAAATAAACTGTGCATTGATGAATTGGTTATATCAAATGACTTGGCTAGACGTCACAAGCACTGTATGTGTGGCAACGCACGCATGCAAGCACGCACGCATGCACTCACGATATATATCAGGGTGTACGCGGCAGCGTACAACCCTAATATATGTGAGCACTTCCTCAATGCGGTTTGTTGAATTTTCAGTCGCTTATAACTCTTGATTGCCTGAACGGATTGTGGCGAATGATAGCTCAAAAGAACCGCCTTCTAGACCGGAATCGAATGAGCCGTCCCGCGTTTTGGTACTCGAACGCGTTGAGACAAATTGTACAAAAATGTTCCAAAAAAGTGGTGTTTTTTTTTTCATGTTCTGCACACACTTTTAGGGTCGCCGCTCTGGAACGCTACTGTTGATTGGGACGAAACTTGGCGTGAGCACGTAGTATATGATGGCAATTTTGTGCCCCAAGGTAAATTTATCTAGGTGCTTCGGATCTATAGTTATGGCCGATTTGGTCATTTTTCGAAACATAGTCGTTTTATTTTGGCCAAAACCCGACAAGAGTAAAAGTCGAAAAAAGCCGAGTAAACCCCCAAATGTTTTTTGATATTCGTGAACAGCTTTACAAAGAATGTCTGGGGCGCTTGCATGACATTTGAAATTCTCACCACATAATGAGATATTGGCAACCAAAATTTCGGCAAATCCGACCAAAAAAAGTTTGTGACCTATAGGCGCTTCAACCGTTCGTGATACCGCTGTGCTGTAATGACACAAGTTATTCGTCCGGACTTGGAATAGGTTACTTTCGACAAATGGGAGCGCTCCGATGCCCGTGTCTCTGTCAGCCCTCTTCGAAAGGCCATTTTTTAGGTGTTTTGTTCCAAAAGTTTGTTAGCTATAGACGCTTCAACCGTTCGTCGCAGAGCTGTGCTGTAATGATGAAAGTTACTCGTCTGGACCTGTAATAGGTCACTTTCGAGAATGGGAGCGCTCCGATTTCCATGTTTCGCAGCTCGACCCTCTTGGCGCACCCCCATTTTGGGCAAAATTTGGAACTATGATCGTGCATTATTTTTCATTTCCTGAACGAATTCTGGCGCGTGATAGCTCAAAAGAAGCGCATTCAAAGGGGGAATCGATTAAGTTATAACACGCTTCCATACGCTTGTGCATTACCGAGAAGTTTTTGGAGATGGCAGGACCCACTTTACATGACAAGCTTCTTGGTTCGTCGCCCACTCGCGCCTGCATCAATTGGACGGAAACCTCGCAGGTATCTATGCTCCACATCAAAAAATGAAATCGCCAGAGGGACTCTTGTTACATGCCAGCTATGGTTTACTGGGCACATTCTTCTTTTTACCATGTTCCCTTAATCAAGAGGTCGCTGGTTCGAATCCCAGTAACGCCTGCCTGTGCCTTTGCACGTGTCCCCTTGGAAAACATTTATCTAGGTGCTTCGGATCTATAGTTATGGCCGATTTGGTCATTTTTCGAAACATAGTCGTTTTATTTTGGCCAAAACCCGACAAGAGTAAAAGTCGAAAAAAAGCCGAGTAAACCCCCAAATGTTTTTTGATATTCGTGAACAGCTTTACAAAGAATGTCTGGGGCGCTTGCATGACATTTGAAATTCTCACCACATAATGAGATATTGGCAACCAAAATTTCGGCAAATCCGACCAAAAAAAGTTTGTGACCTATAGGCGCTTCAACCGTTCGTGATACCGCTGTGCTGTAATGACACAAGTTATTCGTCCGGACTTGGAATAGGTTACTTTCGACAAATGGGAGCGCTCCGATGCCCGTGTCTCTGTCAGCCCTCTTCGAAAGGCCATTTTTTAGGTGTTTTGTTCCAAAAGTTTGTTAGCTATAGACGCTTCAACCGTTCGTCGCAGAGCTGTGCTGTAATGATGAAAGTTACTCGTCTGGACCTGTAATAGGTCACTTTCGAGAATGGGAGCGCTCCGATTTCCATGTTTCGCAGCTCGACCCTCTTGGCGCACCCCCATTTTGGGCAAAATTTGGAAGGTATGATCGTGCATTATTTTTCATTTCCTGAACGAATCCTGGCGCGTGATAGCTCAAAAGAAGCGCATTCAAAGGGGGAATCGATTAAGTTATAACACGCTTCCATACGCTTGTGCATTACCGAGAAGTTTTTGGAGATGGCAGGACCCACTTTACATGACAAGCTTCTTGGTTCGTCGCCCACTCGCGCCTGCATCAATTGGACGGAAACCTCGCAGGTATCTATGCTCCACATCAAAAAATGAAATCGCCAGAGGGACTCTTGTTACATGCCAGCTATGGTTTACTGGGCACATTCTTCTTTTTACCATGTTCCCTTAATCAAGAGGTCGCTGGTTCGAATCCCAGTAACGCCTGCCTGTGCCTTTGCACGTGTCCCCTTGGAAAACCCATCAGCGTTGCTTTACTGCAGTGTCTCCAGTCCATTCCACATTTTTTGTCTCTTTTCTAGGTTCTTTTTCCAGAATTTTGGTAATTTTTTGAGCTAGGAAAAATATTTATGGACGAATGCTTGCTACAGCCCCTGATACATGAAAATGACACATCTGCACACCCGCATGGACGCACGCGCGCGCACGCACGCACGCACGTACGCACGCACGCACGCACGCACGCACGCACGCACGCACGCACGCACGCACGCACGCACGCACGCACGCACGCACGCACGCACGCACGCACGCACGCACGCACGCACGCACGCACACAATGTGTACAGTGGTACACGCTTTTCATAAGCTTTATGGTGCAACACTGAGCATGCGTCCGTTCTGGTCTGCTGCTGTGGGTTTGTATGTGTGTGCGTGCGTGAGTTTTTGATTAATCTTTCTTTTACGAAAAAACACTGTATTAAGGAAAATTTTGCAGGTGGCTGCAAAAAAAGGAGAATATGTGACGCTCCTTTAGGCCCAGTTTGAAAAAACGCGGTATTAAAAGTAGCCACTTCATCAGATGATCAACTTCAGTTTGGACAAACCGTGTATAATCGAACCAAGCGCAGCAACACGTCACATATTCGGCGTTTGTTGTGCGAGCCATCGCACACAGCCACAACACTACCACTATCAATCCACCCTCACAAACTCTTTCATCTCTCTGACGATGCGCATTCTCTGACGATTCATTAGGCATCGTATGGATGGACAGGGCACACAGCCAAAGATTCTGCATAAATAATTTCGCTACCCTGCCCATCTTAAATTTTTAATATGTGGCTTGCCCTTACAGTAAGTGATATGCACCATCAATTCACGATCTTGAGTACCAAGTACATTGTATACCCTACATTCAATCTTCGATTCTCGTTCATCTTTGTTCCGCTTCTGTTAGCCTGTGCCTATGGACGGACGGAACTGCCATCTGTAGACGTCCAGTCAAGGATAAGGCCCGCTCTCGTCTCTGAGTCCAAGGAATGAAAGGCCTCGGTCCTCATGCAGCCTGGACTGCCTTTCCAGTGATCCAAGCGAGCACAACAAACGCCGAATATGTGACGTGTTGCTGCGCTTGGTTCGATTATACACGGTTTGTCCAAACTGAAGTTGATCATCTGATGAAGTGGCTACTTTTAATACCGCGTTTTTTCAAACTGGGCCTAAAGGAGCGTCACATATTCTCCTTTTTTTGCAGCCACCTGCAAAATTTTCCTTAATATATATATATATATTATATATATATATATATACATATCTACATATATATGGATATATGGATATATATACATGCATGCACGCACGCACAGGCTTATGTCGAAACATACGTACACACACGCACGCACGACGCACGTACATGCACGCACGCTCGCACGCACGCACGCACGCACGCACGCACGCACGCACGCACGCACGGTCGCGCGTACGCACGCACGCACATACGCTCGCACAGAGGAGCACAGAATTTGGGCCAACCGCACGCACGCACGCACGCTCGCACGCACGCTCGGCCAATTTCTGTCAACAGGGTGAACGCCCATCACGATCAACAGAGCAGCAGTGAATTTGGCACCACCAACTGTCAACGGGGTGAACGCCCATCACGATCAACAGAGCAGCAGTGAGTTTGGTGCCACCAACTGTCAACGGGGTGAACGCCCATCACGATCAACAGAGCAGCAGCGAATTTGGCACCACCAACTGTCAACGGGGTGAACGCCCATCACGATCAACAGAGCAGCAGTGAATTTGGCGCCACCAAGTGTCAACGGGGTGAACGCCCATCACGATCTACAGAGCCGCAGTGAATTTGGCGCCACCAACTGTCAACGGGGTGAACGCCCATCACGATCAACAGAGCAGCAGTGAATTTGGCGCCACCAAGTGTCAACGGGGTGAACGCCCATCACGATCAACAGAGCAGCAGCGAATTTGGCACCACCAACTGTCAACGGGGTGAACGCCCATCACGATCTACAGAGCAGCAGCGAATTTGGCACCACCAACTGTCAACGGGGTGAACGCCCATCACGATCAACAGAGCAGCAGTGAATTTGGCGCCACCAAGTGTCAACGGGGTGAACGCCCATCACGATCAACAGAGCAGCAGCGAATTTGGCACCACCAACTGTCAACGGGGTGAACGCCCATCACGATCAACAGAGCAGCAGTGAATTTGGCGCCACCAAGTGTCAACGGGGTGAACGCCCATCACGATCTACAGAGCCGCAGTGAATTTGGCGCCACCAACTGTCAACGGGGTGAACGCCCATCACGATCAACAGAGCAGCAGTGAATTTGGCGCCACCAAGTGTCAACGGGGTGAACGCCCATCACGATCAACAGAGCAGCAGCGAATTTGGCACCACCAACTGTCAACGGGGTGAACGCCCATCACGATCAACAGAGCAGCAGTGAATTTGGCGCCACCAAGTGTCAACGGGGTGAACGCCCATCACGATCAACAGAGCAGCAGCGAATTTGGCACCACCAACTGTCAACGGGGTGAACGCCCATCACGATCAACAGAGCAGCAGTGAATTTGGCGCCACCAAGTGTCAACGGGGTGAACGCCCATCACGATCTACAGAGCCGCAGTGAATTTGGCGCCACCAACTGTCAACGGGGTGAACGCCCATCACGATCAACAGAGCAGCAGTGAATTTGGCGCCACCAAGTGTCAACGGGGTGAACGCCCATCACGATCAACAGAGCAGCAGCGAATTTGGCACCACCAACTGTCAACGGGGTGAACGCCCATCACGATCAACAGAGCAGCAGTGAATTTGGTACCACCAACTGTCAACGGGGTGAATGCCCATAGTGATCAACAACAGAGCAGGAGTGTATTTTGGCGCCACCAACAGTCAACAGGGTGAACGCCCATCGCGCACCTGCTTGCACAGCATGATCATGTCGACCATTATATGCAAAATCAGTTGCTTTATTCCTTAACATACACATGGCGGCCAAAGGCCGCATGCGCCTCTAGTAGAATACAAAGTCGCTAATACGAATAGGCGCCGATACTTTTACACTACGCCGATTACATACCGTAAACCCTATAATTAGCCCCCCCCCTATAATTAGCCCCCCCCTACAATTATACACCCTCCTAAGACCACTTTCAGTTTATTCGCCCCCCCCCCCTAGAATGACGCCCCCTCCCTAAATGGACCATCGTCTGAAAGGCAAAATTATCTAAGTCTGGGTGCATGTATGGTCGCGTATGTGTATGTATCAGGGTGTACGCGTCAGCGTACAACCCTAATATGTGACGACTTCTGAATGCGGATTTTTGAATTTTCGATCGCCTATAACTTTTGATTGCCTGAACGGATTTGGACGCGTTATAGCTCAAACGAACCGCCTTCTTCTGGGGCATAGAACGCGCCATAACGCGTTTCCTTGTTTTGCTGCAAGGGGGCGATACCTCCAAAAATGTTGTGAAAACGCGGGTTTTTTTTTTTTCGTGTTCTCTGCCACTTTTTTGGACCGCCGCTCCTGAACGCCGCTAGCGATTGGGCTGAAACTTGGCATGGATACGCAGTCTATGGTGGCAATTTCTACCTCAAATGCATTTGCTCCTAGTTGCTTCCAGTCTTGAGTTATGGCCGATTTTTCCCGTTTTTTTGGACATAGCCGTTTTTTCGGCCAAAACTTTGTTAGCTATAGGCGCTTCAACCGCTCATCGGAGAGATTTGCTATAATGGTGAAAGTTGACCGCCCAGACATGTAGCATTTCACTTTCAGCAATTCAGGTCGCTCCGACTTCCATGTCGCCATAGCCGAATTTTTTTGATAGTTCCGACAAGAGTAAAACTCCAAAAAATGCCATGTAAACCCCCAATTTTTTTTTATTTTCGTGAACAATACGTCAAGGCGAGTCATCGGTGTCAATGTTTTTAAAGTTTCATCACTGGATAATGAGATATGAGCTCCTAAACCTTCAAAAAATGATTTTATTTTTATTTTTTTTTTATAATTTTTTTGTTAAAGTAATCGGCATGAAACTTTGCAAACATATGCTGTATACAATCAGAAATTAATCCCCCAAATGGATTCTTCCTAAATGCCCACAATCTTGAGATCCGGAACACTTAGTAATGTTGCGTCTTGGACAACAAATCGAGAGGTCGCGGGTTCGACTCCCGCTGGCGTCTCTGCCATCTCTTAAAAACCAATCAATATTGCGTTACCCCAGTGTCCCTTCCTGCCCCACCCATGTTGTTCCCATGAACCACCCTGCATTTTTTCAGTTTTTTCGTTTTTCTTTTCAGATGTTAAAATATTTTTTGGCTGACTTCAAGTGCTTTTGGGATGGGCTTTATGTGCAACCTCACAAGACACACATTCATGCACGCACGCACGCACGCACGCACGCACGCACGCACGCACGCACGCACGCACGCACGCACGCACGCACGCACGCACGCACGCACGCACGCACGCACGCACGCACGCACGCACGCACGCACGCACGCACGCACGTCCGCCCGCACTCTTGCATGCGCGCACGCACACACCGACGCACGCAAGCACGCCCGCACTCTCGCATGCACGCACTCGCGCACTTTCGTACGCATGCACGCACGCACGCGCGCACGCACGCATGCACGCACGCATGCACGCACGCACGCACGCCGTAGTTGACCACCATCTTGGCCGCGCAGAGGGTGGCATAGGACGCGTCCTCAACGAGCATGCTGGTTGTGGTGGCGTCCTCGTGGTCGGGCTTGGGGTAACGAGCGCGTCACGCGCCACTCGCTGGTGTTCAGCCCCTGATTCTGTAACTCGAGGAGTTGCAGCACGTCCTTGGTGTTCGAGACGTTGCCCAGGAAGGAAGGTGTTTGTAAAGAAATTCTACAGTTTTGAACTTGTACACTGTACACATTTTTATTTAATACGACGTTTCGGCTACGACACCCCCTCCCCCCACAGAATGGTCTCTGGCGTCCCCCCCCCACCCACTTCAAAAACCCGGTTACATGTATGCTACTGTGGTAGGGAAACTCACGCCCCCTGTTTTTTGCACCTTGTTTGCACCCGAAATCCGTGCATGCGTGGGAGCACAATTCGTAAATGTCAATACGAAAAAACACTGTATTAAGGAAAAATTTGCAGGCAGCTGCAAAAAAAGGGGAATATGTGACTTCCGTAGAGCTGAAGTCCACTTTGAAAAAAGATTGTATAAATAAGAGCATTGCAGTGGAGTCCACTTTGAAAAACGATTGTATAACAGCATTGCAGTTGATGTGGAGTCCATTTTGAAAAACGATTGTATAAGAGCATGCAATGGTATGAACAATCAATTTGCTTGTCACATATTCGGCGTTTTTAGCGTGAGCTATTTTGGCATATTTCATTTCGGACAACAGTCATTCTAGTGACATCACTGTTGCCCAGCTAAAAGTGACACACACCACTGCCCTACGCACATTGCAGATAGAACTAAGAACCATAAGCGCAACTGGACTCTTGGTGTGGTGTGGTATGTATTTCAATGCTGCTGATTACGGATTCTCAAAGGACAGGTAAATGAGAAGTTTCGAAACGGTAATGTAGATTGTGTTTGTAGAACAGCTCCTTAAATTATACCTGAAGTGCCTGTTGTGCATATTCTCCATCCATTAACACAACAAATTTCTGTTACTGTGCTTCAAAGAATCAGTTATCCCAATTCCAGACTGCACGTATGTTTGCAGAATAGAACAATTTGTAGGTATCGTAATTCGAACTGTGGTAGAATCAAAATATTCTATTCATTGGCTCATCATTTCCAACTTACAAAATATTTGAGTGTCTATGTACGTGCGTGCGTGCGCGTGTGAGTGTGTGCGTAGGTTGATATGCGCTTTTCCTAGTATGCTAAGTGCCACTGTATTCTGTCATCATGTAGCGAGCGCTAAAAACGCCGAATATGTGACAAGCAAATTGATTGTTCATACCATTGCATGCTCTTATACAATCGTTTTTCAAAATGGACTCCACATCAACTGCAATGCTGTTATACAATCGTTTTTCAAAGTGGACTCCACTGCAATGCTCTTATTTATACAATCTTTTTTCAAAGTGGACTTCAGCTCTACGGAAGTCACATATTCCCCTTTTTTGCAGCTGCCTGCAAATTTTTCCTTAATGTACATGTATGTGCATGTGAGACTGTGTGAGAGTGTGTTAGAGGCTATCAACGTGTGTGCGCAGCGTCTTTTTCCCTTAAAAATCACCTCCACGCGCCTTTTTTCCACCAAAGCTTCCCACACCTCGACCCTTCCAGTTGATTAGCCCCCCCCTATAATTAGCCCCCCCCCCTACAATTATACACCCTCCTAGCGCTCGATTGAAAAAATTAGCCCCCGGGGGGCTAATTATAGGGTTTACGGTACATAGGTGGCTATCTATGTTGGCCAGCCAAGAACGTCCGGCCCGGCCCGGCCCAGCCCGGCCCGCAAAACAGGCCTGGAATTCCGGCCCAGCCCGCCCATGCTCATCCCTAGTGTCTAGTGATATACTGATACAGATACTTATATGATTCATCGCCCTTTCGTGCTTCGTGCGTTGGTTAATGGTCCCTGTACGGTGTCGGAGCAACATTAATTTGATTTGACAACTCACATACGCGACGTTCCACGATTCCACGATATTACTACTCGCACTACAGTTCTTCGTCAAACCGATACTAGCAGCTCTGTTACTTGATAAGACACCTATGTTACTGACGGTTAAGACACCTATGGGATGTTACTTCTTGAAAAGTGAAGTTTAATTGAGCTTCAATGTGATAAGCGCTGTGAAACAACGGCAAAACGGGTTTACATCATCTCCACTAATCGTTGTACTACGCACGATTTCGACGAAGAACTCGGGATCAATATTCCGTCAGCTTTATCGATTTCCCGACGGCACTCGGCACTGTGCTCGCCATGCTCAAACCTGCTCAACCGATGTTGCAGTCCGCCTTCTGGGTATATATAGCAGTCTTTTTATGCAATCATCCACCACCGTGCGGAAAAGTTAATAACTCCCGTCCCTTCGGGGTTGGTGCAGCTGGTTTGGGGTTCCAGCACCTCAGCTCTCGGGCTGAGCACGTCCTCCCCTCCGCTTCGGCCTGTGAAAAGGTGCCCGGGGGAGACGTCTTCGGATGGATTCCCTTGCCTGAGGAGGAGGGCAGAGGTGCTTCGTGCTGTCTCTGCAACTTCCGCGCGGTGGCATTTTTTTTTTTGCTTTTTTGGAAAGGCACAGCGACAGCACGAGAAAAACCATTGACAGGAGAATAAATCCTCGTTGGTGCATCCATCAAGAATCGAACCCGTAACCCGTAACGCACGAGGCCGTTTCTCTGCAGTGCGCTGCCCAAGGTCAGAGCTAGCTGAAAATTGTATAGCCTGAGCGTTCGCGTTGCGAAAATTGCGTCGCGAACGTGATCGCAAGAGTCGAATAAAATCATCGATTTTCATGCTTCTTCATACAATCGTCCTCGGACTGCTGCGACAACAGCGCAAAGAGGGTGACCCCAAGAACATGTTCTACATTTGTACTCTACAACATCCCGAATTTGCATTGCGTGTCGGCAAAATGGAGTGCCGCAGCGCCATGTATTTGCCTGAACTGACAAAACATGACAACGAAACATGTGAAACAACCGCTGCAACAGTAACGTACAACAGAGGCGACAGGGAGCGGAATAAATGGTGCAAATAATTTTCAAGCGAAATTAATTCATTGTGACTTCGCTCTTAGTTTCTAGGTGTAGACAGCAAGTGCAATCGAAGGGGTTGGTGTCTGTGTGTGTGTGTGGGGGGGGGGGGGGGTAAACCTAAGTAAACAAAACCAGTTTTCTTCGGAAAGTTTTGCTTTTCTTATTGAGGCCGATCAAAGCATGGTCTTGACCTTGCGGAAGATGTCTCCAAAGAGCTGGTCGGATTCTCCCGACATGGCCAAGACCTGCTTGAGGTGGACGCGCTTCTTCAGCTTGAACGACTTCTTCAGCGCCACCACGTCGAACTCGGCTTCGACCTTGGACACGTCGTTGGGACTGCAATCGTCAGAAAATAATGTTGGAAAAGGATCAGGTGATTGACACTTCCTTACGCCGCTACGCAATTTTGTTATGCCGTACGTAACACGTGCCTCGAGTTGTGCCTGCCACGCATAAATGCTGAATTTGTCCCCCAAAGCGCCCCCCCCCCCCGCTACAGATAGGCTCGGACCTGAGTGCAGCGCTGAAGCGAACGCTCTTGCAGCTGAAGATCTGGCCGCGACTCATGGCGCCGAGGCTGAGGTCGGCGAGCGCGCCGACGGAGCTGCGGACGGCCTTGAGCGACGCCTCGGCCGTCTTCGTGGTGGCGCAGACGCTCTGGAGGGCGCTCTTGGCGCTCGAGCAGGTCTTCTCGGCCGCTCGGCCCGCCTTCGCGTCGCAGTCGTCCTTGCACTTGTCGCGGCGGCCGTCGCACCTGCAGAGTGGGAGAGAGAGAGAATTGGGGAAATGCAACGAACAGATTTCTGACAGCCGGGGGAACTTGCCGTAGAGGTGACGCCTCCCCCCCCCATCTAAGGCCGTTAACAACGGTTAGGGGTTGTGGTGACCCACGCGATCTCCAGTGATCGCTACACAGTCCAGTGCTGTGTAGTGTGTCAGCAAACTGACTTTAGAGTTTTAAGCGTGGAAAAGACAGTTGGCTGCACGGTTGCAGTAGAGGGCAGGGCAGGGCGGTACCCAGTCACTAAAGAGGTGGGTTCTCATATCGGAACCCGTCGGACGAGACACGAATGGAAGGGAAGCTTCAAAAGTCGATTTGGCAGTATCGGGACACCAGCTCTGGGGATTAGGCGCCGAGTCGGAAGCGTTTGGGGACGCGGGGACGCATGGTGTGTCCGCCACTGACCTGCGCTTGCACTTCTTCCTGCGGCCCCTGAGGCGTCCGATGGAGTTGCACTTGGAGTCGCAGCCCTTTTTGGTGACGTCGCAGGCGCGCTTGCAGCCGGTCTTGAAGGCGGGAGCGGCCTTCCGAAGGCAGGCTCGGTAGACGTTGAGCTTCTTCTCGCAGTTCTCCCGGGCGCGCTTTACGTCCTCCTCGGCCTTCTTCACCTCGTCCTGGGCCTCGTTCACCGCGGACTGCACCTTGCCGCGCATGCCGTTGATGAACTGAAGCGTCGAGAGGTGGGGCCATAATGTCGATCGGATCAGCCTGTCATCACGCGGACCTTATCGATTTTGCCGGTGATCTTGGCGTCCAGGAGGAAACTGATGGAGTCGAGAGGGCCGAAGCTGACGGCGCTACTGAGCTCGTACTCGTAGAGACCGAACATGCCGTCGCCACTCATGGCCAGCTCGATCTCCTCGGCCTTGAGCTTGAGCAAGAAGGAGCTGAATCGGACAGCAAGGTAGCGATCCCGGCACAAAAGAACCCAACGAGCCCCTCCTCACTTCTCAACGCCCAGAATCTTGCCGTAGGCGGCAAAGTCGATATCGTCGGCCGGCACCTCTCCGGCGGACAGTTTGAACTGGCCTTTGGGCCCAGACCGGGCAGCCTCGCCCGACCTGCCCGCCTGGACGACGACAACGTTGCCCAGCTTGAACTTGGGCAGGGAAATGTCGGCCTCGATGGCGGTGGGCTCGGACGAGAAGAGGAGGTCGACGTGGCCCTTGAGGCCGGCCAGCACGACGTCGCCCTTCATGTGCGCGCCCTGCGGGATGGAGATCTCTGGCTCCACGGCATCGATGGTCACGCCGCCGGGCAGCAGGGTGAACGAAGACTGGAAATGTGGACGCGCAGAATGAGTGCGGGTGCGCCATTGCTGCGCGAGGGTGACTCACCGTGAGTCCGTTGGGAAAGCCTGCGCGCCGGAGCAGCTTGGGCACCGGGCCGATGCCGAACGCCTGGCCCAGCCTCTCGAAGGTGACCTCGACGTTGGCGTAGTAGTAGTTGTTGGCGGGCTGGACGACGTCGATGCCGACGTGCGCGGCCCCCTTGATGCGCTGGTCCCGCCTCTTGCCCAGCCAGAGCTCGGCGCCCAGCTCGAAGGCGGACGGTATGGGGCTGGGCGGCACGAAGGACATCGCCAGGTGGACGTTGCCGAACGCCAGGAAGGGCATGCCGAACGCTCTCTCCCACATGCCTGCAGGGGTCGGGAACTGTGCGCGGTTGGAATTGTTTTTTGGATAATGTCGATACTGCTCGATCAGTGTTGGTGCAGACGACGCCTAGTCGCACTGCATTCCTCCTCTGCCCACTGACCGATCATGGCGGCTCCTAGGTGCAGGCCGGAGCCTTCGACGCCGATCTGGCCGGTGAGCAAGAGGTTGGGCTTCTCGATCTGAACGTTGAGCGCCAGCAGGAGACTCTGCTCCTCTGGAGAGAGCGTCGCCGAGATCTCCATGTCGCTGAGCTTTGCGTGATCGCCCAGACGCACGTCGAAGGGCAGCGAGGCGGTTAGCGCAAAGTCCGCGCCGCTCGAGGTGCCTGAATGCAGAGCGCGATGCCGAAACGATCGAAACGGAGCGCAGCGCAGCAGCAAAACAAGTGTTGAAGACACGCACCAGAGATGACGGCTGGATTGTCCTTCTGGAGTATGGTGCCGAGGAACTTGCAGAAGGGGTCGCTGCAGCTGTCGGCGCTGGAGAGGAGCGCCGCGAACGTCATGCCCTTCTCGATGTCGACTAGCTGCAGATTCGAGTTCTGGAAGTGGGCCGCCGCCTCCGTCTGCGAGAAGTCCACGCTGGAGAAGGTGAAGGCGAAGCCCAGGTTCTTGAGGAAGCCCAGGTAGGAGCCGGCGTTGACGAGACCCACCTGAAGTGGACGAAGAAGGCCTACATAGCCCGCTGTCGTCAGCGACAACCAGCAAGGGTTTTACGTGTGCGTTGGGTTTTACGGTTTTACGACTATTACATGTGCTTGTTGATGAGTGAGTGAAAAGAGCACTATATGGGGAGAAATTAGTCTCCCGTAAATTTAGGAAAGCGAATACCTAACAGGTTTGCATGTACAACATACCTTATCGACGAGGAAGCTCAAGAAGTCCATGCGTTCGCAGCTGGCCGCCAGCGCGACGCCGCTCCTCCTCTGGCCCCTGCCGGCGGCGTTGGTCGTCTTGCGGCTGAGGATCTCGACGTTGCACGGCTGGGCCGCGGCGGCAAGGCCCACGTAGATGTCCTTCTGAGAACCGCCCTTTTGGACGACGGCCGCGCCGACGCTGACGTCCTTCAGACGCGCCGGCAGGCCGAACTTGGCCAGGTCCACATTCAGCTAGAGCGGCAACTTTTCGGTATACTACATAGTAGTTCTCGATAAGATGGTAAAATTTTTCCTTTTTTGCATTTTGCACTGGCAAGAAATACATACACGTACAAACAAACAATAATTTTATATAGGTACTGTATTTGTAGCACCCGTTCTTTACTTACGGTAAATTGTCTGTATCATATACCTGGTCTCCAAGCAAGCCTTGCACGTCCAAAACCTTGATATAGCCTGAACCAGCTTTTGTGTTCCTTGTCTTGGTAATTCCAATCTGTAATGCAGCGGATTGTCCTACAGGATTTAATCTAAGGTACCTTTAATCTTTAGTAGTGGCCCATTTATTGCAGTAATTGCGATAAACAATTTGTTCACTTTTACATTACACATTATACATGTACATACCTTCCATTTGTCACCCGTCTCTTCTTCGATGGATGGGCCGTCTTTCATGGTGACGCTGAGAGAGCCACCACCGCAACCATTTGCCGCAGTGTCTTTCAACTGAAGTGCCATGTTTGAATGCTCACACGCCAAGAACTTTGGTTTAGCGCCTAGAGCGCGAGCGCATGGCACACGCGCAGCAGGCCGCGGGTTCGGCCCCTCACCTTGTAGAAGAGGAAGGGCAATCCCAGCGTCGGGAAGGAGCACTGGTTGCCCCCTACCCCTCCATCTGGGTACAGCTCGAAGTGGCATCCTTCTGGTATCTAAACTGATTTAAGATTGTAAACTGGTTCTAGGTACGGTATTTGGCAAACTGGGCAATATATCTTGTGATTGAGTCAAAAGTGTACAGCCAAACCTACAATCGCCCTTGTAAGTCCTCCTTGGAGAGGCATTCGAAATGGAAAGCCTCCAGGCGCTTATCAAAGGTGCGTGAGGTGTACATGTACAACTGTACATGGCAACAGATAGTACACTGTATGATATTTAGGTACACTTCTGTGTCGTACACCGTGCTTCGACGAATAAAAAAACAAACAAACAAACTGATTTGTATATCCTTGCCTACAATGCCTAACATTGTACAGTGACTATGCCTACAATGTACAAGTGTACCTGCAGTTCGAAGGCACAGCCTCCAACACTCGTCTGACCTTCCGTAGCCTCTCTTAGTAGGTCCGACACAGCTGAGCCGCTCGCCGCGTCTTCAGAGTCATCAGTCTGAAAATGGGCGCAGTTTAATGGTATGTATGCGCGTGTTCTTGTGCAGAGTGCACGCACGCACGCGTGCCCGTGGTCTCTGCCGGCCCGGTGCTCGACCACTGGCCGTCGAAAGCATGCAAATCGCCACAAGAGCGAAGGCGAGTCGCATCGTCGTCGTCTGCGAAAGACCTAAAGGCGATTTCGTAAAGTACTGCCATTTTGAGGGCTTTTAAATGCACGTAACCTACATACATACACTCCTTGGCTGGTTACAGTGTAAGTCAGTGTGAATCCAACCTCGAACAATTCATGCATACCAACAGACATCGGGGCCCAGGGGTAGTTTGCGGCCCCAACGTTAATCCCGTTATCTGGAGGTCGATACCGGTATCGATGGAGGCACTTGCTTTTATTTTTAGTGCGGTTTAGCGGCGGTGGAGGTCGACCCCGGTGGCAATCTGCTGTTCGTTCCAATGCGGAGGTCGACCCCGGTGGCAATGTGTTTCTCCTATAGCTTTGTACCTGTCTAGAAGCCGCCGCCGCGGCGGACGCGACGGTGGAGGTCGCCCCCGGTGGCGATCTGCTTCTCCCAGCTTTGCGTGCGTGCGTGCGTGTGTGCGTGCGTGCGTGCGTGCGTGCGTGCGTGCGTGCGTGCGTGCGTGCGTGCGTGCGTGCGTCCGTGCGTGCGTGCGTGCGTGCGTGCGTGCGTGCGTGCGTGCGTGCGTGCGTGCGTGCGTGCGTGCGTGCGTGCGTGCGTGCGTGCGTGCGTGCGTGCGTGCGTGCGTGCGTGCGTGCGTGCGTGGGTTGTTGTTGTTGTTGTTGTTGTTGGATTAGGGGCAACACTAGGAGGCTGTCAATATTAGCCCATACCTATGTAGCATACCCTTCTCCATGACGCCTTCCCGTCTACAGCCGCATGATTAGCGAAAGAGTTTCGGAAGATCGCCATCTGTAATCAAGGCCAGCGATGGCATGGGAAAATCCATTGAGAGGGAATCCCCGATCGAGTGGATCCATCAAGAATCAAACCCAGGACCTTGCGCGCAAGAGGCCGATTCTTTACCACTAGGCCATACGCTGCTATTATTGGCAAAAGGGAACGGGGAAGGGGGTTGAAGAGAGGGGGGGGGAGAGGGGAAGGGGGGGGGGGGGGGGTGGGGCCTGGACTGCAATCTGCAAATTTTCGTCAATTGCAGAATGTCTCAAGAGTGGCTTTTGTGCGTCGAGCTTGAAGGTGAACTTGAAAGCTTGAAGGAATTTGAAGGTGAACGTAAAGGAAGATATGATGAGGAAGATATGAAGATATGAAGATATGAGACTAGAGTTTGAACACAGCATTGTATTCAGAAGTAACTTAGAGCAGCAGACCGCACCTGTTTGACTTTCTGCGTCAGGAGCTGCCTTGTTAGTGGGCCGTGAAGCGCTCTCTGTTCAATAGATTCTAAGTGCTAAGCAAGGTCACAGTCCTCAGCTGAAAGTTCACAGCATGCAAATCCAAAAACAAGGAGTCATATGAGGTGGTTTGGAGTCACTTGGTTCGACCTCCACCACTGCGTCCGCCGCGGCGGCGGCTCCTAGACAGGTGCAAAGCTGGGAGAAGCAGATCGCCACCGGGGGCGACCTCCACCGCCGCGTCCGCCGCGGCGGCGGCTTCTAGACAGGTGCATTGCTTGAAGAAGCAGATCGCCACCGGGGGCGACCTCCACCGCCGCGTCCGCCGCAGCGGCGGCTTCTAGACAGGTGCAAAGCTAGGAGAAGCAGATCGCCACCGGGGGCGACCTCCACCACCGCGTCCGCCGCGGCGGCGGCTTCTAGACAGGTGCAAAGCTATAGAAGAAGCAGATCGCCACCGGGGGCGACCTCCATCGCCGCGTCCACCGCGGCGGCGGCTTCTAGACAGGTGCAAAGCTAGGAGAAGCAGATCGCCACCGGGGGCGACCTCCACCGCCGCGTCCGCCGCAGCGGCAGCTTCTAGACAGGTGCAAAGCTAGGAGAAGCAGATCGCCACCGGGGGCGACCTCCACTGCCGCGTCCGCCGCGGCGGCGGCTTCTAGACAGGTGCAAAGCTATGTAGGAGAAGCAGATCGCCACCGGGGGCGACCTCCACCGCCGCGTCCGCCGCAGCGGCGGCTTCTAGACAGGTGCAAAGCTAGGAGCAGCAGATCGCCACCGGGGGCGACCTCCACCGCAGCGTCGGCCGCGGCGGCGGCTTCTAGACAGGTGCTAAGCTAGGAGAAGCAGATCGCCACCGGGGGCGACCTCCACCGCCGCGTCCGCCGCGGCGGCGGCTTCTAGACAGGTGCAAAGCTATGTAGGAGAAGCAGATCGCCACCGGGGGCGACCTCCACCGCCGCGTCCGCCGCAGCGGCGGCTTCTAGACAGGTGCAAAGCTAGGAGCAGCAGATCGCCACCGGGGGCGACCTCCACCGCCG
>JASAMY010000873.1:0-44530 GCA_030248085.1 Paralinhomoeus sp. GSCO2_6 | reverse complement strand
CAACGCTCTTTGGGCCGGCCAGTTAGTCTGGCAGTCGATAAAAGTGAGTAAATGTTGGTGTATTTCAGTGCTTTTCAGTGTTATATGGCCATTAAACAGCTAAATAACAGTGTTTAGACCCTATTTATACTCATTTTTGACCAAGAAGTACCAGTATAAAAAAAAATGGCCAGCGACCCCCCACTTTTGTTCCAGACGCCCCCCGAATCGGCCATTTACCCCACCCAACTCTTCCAGACCCAGTTACAGGTATACTCCGATCGCGAGGCTGACGCAGGACTACTCGTCCTTGTACGTCTGGACAAAACGTCCAACTTCGTCTACGCTGCCAACGGTCCGGCGCGGCCGACCGTTTGGTCAGACGACGCGGCAGAAGCGACCGACAACGACGGCCAGCGTATACTGCCCTCCTGTAAACGAAGGGCCTACCGCCCCAGTGCAAGTGCCGCGCACGTAGACAGCGCAGCTGCCGACTTCGACAGCCACGCGACAGAAGCAGGTGTCGCCGAGAGACACGGTCTCCGCGACCGGTAGCATGGCGTCCGAGAACGCCACCGGCAGTCGGCGCAACGGCGCCGTCGCGAGTCGAGTTCGGCATCGATTCGGCAGAGGCAGAGAACGCGCAGCTTCGCGTCGACGGCCGCTACTACAAGCTCGGCGACTACGTTCGTTTCTGAGTTGCTTGCTTTAATTCTCCATCTGCGCTTAGTGCTTTAAATATATGAGACACAGTGACAGAGTAAAATGTAAAATCAATGCTGACTCTAAAAGAGGACTTTTTGATAAAAAAGCGCGGAAAACTTGAGCGTTGGGTGGAGGAGACCCATGCATAGAGAAAGTATGCGGTAGTATTCAATTCTGTAATATTAGGTAGTTAGCATCCATTCGTTTCGTACTGAAAATAGTTGAAGTACGAAACTGTGGTGCTAAGGTGAGATTGTTACTAGATGCCACGCGTTTGGACTATTCTATGTTGAGTACCATCACCACCAGCCCAGCCAACTTATACGCCTTACACAGCTATACTCAACCTCAGCCGTTTTGCAACTTGTTCCGTGTGGGTCACCACTTCCGATGGTTTTTGGGACGATTTGTATGTCACGTCTACACCATGTGCAACAACATGTATTCTATGCAACCAGACTTTTGGCATGCAAGGAGTCCTTTGTCGCTTCGGTTAGTTTTTCAGACTAGTTGCCTCAACACGGATCGTGGAATGAGGACAGTGTGCGCCGACGGAATCAGACACAAAGTGTCCTGGGTCTCTCAGCAGAAGTTGAGTTGGGGCACGTTGTGAAGGTAGACGTGCAACGACGTGGTTTTCTTTACCGGCAACTCCTTGAAGCACTTGGGCATTACCTTGAAGAAGAGCTGAAAGACAGAACCAATGTACCGCTGAACCAATGAACCGTGCCAGCGGAGACACCTTCGTGGCGCGCTGCGGCACGGACTCGTAGCGCTTGGCCTTCTGCTTGAGGTCGGCGAGAATGTTGAAGCCGAAGCCGCGCAGTTTGCCGCGCGAGAAGAGCAGGAAGAAGGGCACGAAGTCGTCGCAGCTCATGTCCTCTCGGATGTTGTACCAGTAGTGTCGACCTGCACCACGTGTTCTTCTGTGGCACACGCACGCGCGTTGTTTCAAGCAGGACCGACCCATGGCTGGGAAGCAGCGCATCTTCGTCCAGAGGTTGCTCTCGGCGTCGAAGTTGCGCTGCACGCCGGTGATGGGCGTCGAGTAGATGGGGTTGTTGGTCAGCTGCAGGTAGAGCTGCGTGCCGGTGCCCTGCTCTTTGTACTGGGTCTCCGATCGACCCGTGCAAATGCGCGCTGCAATCCGCCATGCCCCTCTGCTCGCTTTCAACCAGAGACAAATTCGCAAGCAACAAACCCGGATCGACAAAGTAGGCGGTGATGGTCCAGTAGTCGCCGTCGTCGATGTACGTCTTGCCCTGCTGCTTGACCGGCGGGCTGTACTGCGACTTCGGAATCTGACGACAGGGACGGGGCGCGACGCATGCCTCGCTTGAGCCATTAGCGCGTGACGACAACTTACAGCTGTCTGGAGACCGGCGATATAGCCGTTGACGTCGAAAATCAGAATGACCGCAGGGTCCTCGTCTTTCCAGTAGCGAATTCCTTTCCAGGGTCCTGGATCCAACGAGAACATTTACAGTTGCATTGCACACAAGAAAAGAATCGCCTATGGCGCTGTAGGTGACCTTTAGAGTCGCAGTAGTCATCTTTCAGGACAAAGCCTTGAGTGTCGTCTTTATTGAGATCGCGAGGCAAGGCGGTGAAAGCAGAACGGCTTAGCGGATTCGCGCTCCACGTCACTGCAGCAACAGCAACAGTGTCAGTAATAGGAATGACACGTATTGTTTGCAGCACGATGTGTGTCATTTCAGGGCGAAACATCCTTCGATATTCTTTCGAAACAAGCTAATGGTTCAGTTGTTCATGCTGCTTGTAATTTCAACGTTAACGCACATTCGTTTACTCATTGTGGCGACTACAGTTGCAAGGTGTAACTACTTGTATGAGATGGCCCTACGATACAAGGAGGACAGGCGACTACTCACCTCTCAGATTGTTCCAAACGGGACCGGCGCCAACGTAGCAGGCCCCCCAAAGGGCGAAAAGCAAAAGCGACGCTTTCATTGCGTGCGAACTGACTCACTACTACAGGTGAGAAAATGGGCGAAAACAGGCCACTTCACTCTGATAATCTGCTACTGAGTGAGGCGTTCACGATGGTCAGCTATCTTTATACGCAGTAGATGAGGTTTACGCCTAACACCTTTATGTACACAGTACGTTCTTTGAGACTTTTCTACCGTTTTTACTGAATAACAAAAGCGTTACAGGCAAAGTGGCACCACAGAAATGCGAGAAGCCGTGCAGCGGCAAGGCTGCGCGCGCTGTCAGTGAGGGCATTGAACAATGGTCATTATAGCGGCGTTATTCAGGAAGGGAATAGCGATTCGATTCCCATCAAAAATCCACTGTGTCTGAATGAAAACGCAGCTGCATCTACATCGGCACGCAACTGTTTGGGTTCCGCTTTATTGGCGCGATACAGTAACAGCTCTTGAAGAATTGGACTATGCGAGAAGCCACAACCGATAATAATAATTCCCGGACCCAACAGCGCGTCCTTGTGCGCTAGCTTAGTCTGCAACCCAAATGGACCCATTGTACTTCGGAATTAAATTGATACATGAACACAACAGCAACACACCAGCACGTGGCATGGAAAATACACCTTTCCAGTTGCTACTCCAAAAAACCTACAGTAGTCAGCAGTAGTACAGTGTGCGGCGCCCTTCTGTCGCACCTTTTGTCAAAGCACATAACTTGGCCCTGGGGGAACAGATTCAAATGAATTTTGAGTTCACATAGAAAAAAGGCTTTAGCTTAGATATCTTTCGTGCCGAAAAGAGGGGAGGGGGAGCCTGGATCCCCAAAATCAAATCCAAATGACGCCTTTGCCTGTGCACGTGCTCGTTCGCGGAAAGCGCTGCACACGATAGACCCATTTGGTTCCTCTTTTTACAGTCTTTCCACCTAGTGCCTGCAAGTCAGAACGTGCGACGTAACAGTGCCGTAGTGACAAGCCGACAAGATACCTACTAGCGCCAGCCAGCGAGCGCACTGCGGCCGAATCTTGCCACGCTGTATTAGTTACCAAAAAAGACAAAGCGCCTCGCCTGTAGCTGCAGTCATGAAAGCGCTGGCAGTACTTTGCGCAACCTTAGTCGCCGCTGATGCCTGCTTCCGCGCTAAGCACAAGGTGGAATGGGACAATTTGAGGGGTTTGGTTGCGGTCAGAAGTGTATTCTTGCGGTTGTGCGCAAGTGCGTGCGTTCGTTCAGTCACGTGGACGGGCAATCCCTTTAACCGCAAGCTCTTCACGGCCATGCCACGCGACCTCAACCACGACGACCACGACGGCTTCGTCCTCAAGGACGACTACTGCGAGACAACCGGTAGCGCTGCTTGCACACCGGTTCATGAAGCTACATATACATGTACTATGCGACTCCATATCGTCGGGAGGAATTATGACTAATAGCGGCTCGCACAAAGCAAATACTACGAGCGCAGTAACTACAGGATAACCGCCTTTTCAGGACCGTGGAAGGGTCGGCGCTACTGGAAGGACGAGGATCCCGCGCTGATTCTGCTGTTCGATGTCAACGGTTACATCGCGGGACTGCAGACGGCCGTGAGTCGTACCAAGATACCGCGAAATCTCTTTTGATTGTAAGAACTCTTTCTGGAAAATATTTACAATCGCAGGTGCCCAAGTCGCAGTACACCCCGCCGGTGAAGCAGCAAGGCAAGTCGTACATCGACGACGGCGACTACTGGACCATCACCGTTTACTTCGTCGAACCCGGTGGGCAAGCGTCCGTCGCCCATACGTCGACGGCCTGCTCCTTGTACTGCGTCTCCGATCGACCCGTGCAAATGCGCGACTTTCTGCAGCGCGCATCTGCGAGGGCGGCCGGACGGCGTCCGAGTTCGCGTCCCAGGGCACGGGCAGCCAACTTCACCTCCAGCTGACGGCCGACCCGCTCGAGTCGACGGCCATCGCCTTCCGCCAGCGCGACTTCGACCGCCAGGACAACGGCTGGACGAAGATGAAGTGCTTCTTCGGCATGGGTGCGTCGTTCGCGCGAGTGCGCTGCTGCGCAGGGAGAAAAGAGTAGGGCAGGAGTTCAGGCCGCCACTACTGGTACAAGGTGCACAAGGACATGGACTGCGACGACTTCGTGCCCATCTTCCTGCTGTTCTCGAAGCGCCGGCTGCGCGGCTTCGGCTTCAACATTCTCAAGTCGATCGAGCAGAAGGGCTCGCGCTACGAGGACGTGCCGCCCGTCGCCGTCGCCGTACGCCATCCTCGGCAGAACCACGGAAAAGTAAAGCGCGTGTGGCGCGCGCGCGTTTCAGCTCATCATGAAGTGGTCGAAAATCCCCAAGTGCTTCAAGAACGTGCCAACCAAGACGACGACCTCCATGCACGTCTACCTGCACGACAAGCCGCGCCGGAACTTCTGCTAGGCCAGCCAACGACCATTTTGTGCAAACTAGCCGACCGTGTGATGTGTGTGTGTGTGTGATGCGATTGTGCCCGTATCGTAGAACCGAACAAACTGTTTGGAACTCTAAAAACGCGTCAAATGACTGGGAGAGTGGAAATCCGAGCAGCAAGCAAGTGGGGTCAGATGTCGTCGGCGCCTAGAAGAGAGGCGGGGTCGGCGGAGGCTTTCTTGGACTGGGCCTCGTGCCACGACTTGCGGATGGTGCGCTTCATCTCGTCGTCTCCTGTCGACGCTCCACAGTCACACCGAATTCATGGGACAGACAAAGAGAGAGAGAGAGAGCGCGCACCTTCGTCGTAGAGCTGCTTCATCATGCGCATGAGTCCCGCGCCCGGGTCCGCCGTCTCATCCTCCTTCAGCGAAGGCGTCTTCCTGCAACGACATTCCCACATCATGGTGCACAATGCACAAATTGGCACGCACTGCAAGCGAAAGCATAGAAGGATACACTCGAGAGAAGTCATCCCCGGGAATTCCCAGAACAACTGCGAAATCCTCCACCGCCCCCCCCCCCCCCACCCCTCACTTCCAACCAAACTGAAATCTTCCTAAAATTTAAATGTCACACAGCGAAATCGCCAACCATGCTACTGAGCAGCGGCCTGCTGTTCATACCATAAAACGCTGCGCAATCGCACTGATGAACTACCTCGCAGCGAAATCGGCCCTAGCTCCTCGCCTCGCGATATGCGAAATCCCAAACCTGGAACCCTGCGAAATCCCCCCCCCCCTGGCGTTTCACCTACATATGAAGGAAAAGATAGGAAAACAGCCCACTTCTTTTCCTTCAGCTGCTGCTGAATGGCCGACAATCCGTCCCAATGCTTCGACTCCCTCTTGCGCAGCATCAATAGGATCGTGTCCGATTTTAGCTGAAGCAACGTCGCACCACTTTGCCGCAAGAGTCAAATCAAACTGTTTGCAAACCTTAAACTGGCTTCTTTCCGGATCGATTTCGAGAGAAAGCTCCTTCACGGTAAACTCGTAGTACTTCCCCTCAAAGTCCTTGACCTCAATCCTGACGCTCCTAAACAGCAAACGTACTAGGTTTGTGGAATCGCCCGCCCAGCGTAATCAAACAACGAAAATTTTATACTTGCGGCCAGGCTCAAAAGAGACGCTCTCTGGGACGATGTTCTGGGCGTTCTTGACCGTCAGATAGATCTTCACGAAATTGTCGCTCTGGTCCCAAGCTGCAAGCGAACTCGTGCGGTTCCCATTGCCAATATCGACAAGCGCAGCATACCGTATGTCGTGAGCTTGACCTGCGTCTTTGGAGGACCTGCTGGCAGTGACGAAGTTCTGGGAACGGGGTCCGCTTTTGGCACCTGATTTTTGAGGGTGCTTGCGCGCTCAGTCAGCCACTGCTGGACGCTTGGCCGATTCGTCAGGCCCGCCAGACGCTCCAATTCCAGCACGTCCAGCTCCAGCTAAACAACACGGACATGGTCTAAAACTTTCCGTTTGAAATAACATAAACACTAGCCTCAGTGGCCATTTTCAGTGGTGAACGAACCGATGACACACGTAACGTGGCGCACACTCGTCTCTCGCGTTGATGAGAAAACGAAAGCGCAAATGCAAATTTCGGATTAATTGAAAATGAAATTCGAATGTTCGGGAAGAACAAGGAGGTGTAAAAGGTGGCAGTAGCAGAAGAGCATGATATCCAGTCTATACTGATTTTTGTACAAATGTATTGAATATACGCAAACTAGCGCTAAAATAGAAATAATTCAAACTTAATTTGCATATTACAGTGAACTAAATTTACATAGTCCATAATTACCATAGTTGCGTTGGAATCTGTTGGTTCTCTTCATCTGTTGTTTACGGCTTTCTGTGACCGAGTAACGAGTTGTCGATGAGCGGCTGCTCGACAGCAGAAGCAAGTGCGCCACATTCTGGATGGCGTTGGCAACTTGGCGTGTGCAACAAAACACAACTTTCTTTACCCATCACCCTTCGGAACTGCGCCAGTGCTGCTGGCATTTTTCTGTTGTATGTGACTTGCGAAAGTTTGGCAATTAAAATACACATCATTGTTGTGCAGCGTTCCGGAACCCCTATCCCATGACGAACATCTAAATTGCATCTCTGTGGTATCGCCCTTGCGTAATCAGGGGAGGGAAGTAGAATGTGAAGGTTGCGATGGCAGGGTGTGTGTGGGGGGTGCGTCTTTGTCTTTTGTTTTTTTTCTTTTTTTGTGAGTTGGAGTAACCTTTAGTTTTTATAGAATGTGTTTTTTTCCTGCCTTCCTTTTTTTTTTTTATTTTTTATTTTAAATTTTTTGGTTATATTGTCAATTCGCTTTTGGTGTATTAGGTCTCTCCCTTTTGTTAGCTCTTTCTGATCTGGTTTCTGCTCCCCATTTTTTTTTTGCAAAGTACCTTATGTGACTCCTTCTGTCCCTCTTCCTCAAAAAGTGCTGCATTTAGTCTCTTTCTTATCTGCTCTCTTTTTCTTGTTTTCTTTTTATTTTGCATATCTCTTAAAAACCTCCATATGTTCTCTATATGGGTTTGTTGTTTCTTTGTTTTTTTCTTCATCATTATTCTCAGAATCTTTGATAATCTATAGATCCTTTTATATGTAAACTCTTGTGAAAAATAAATTTTTGATTGTTGGATGGAGGGAAACAAATTCTGCATAATAATTTCGCTTTAATTTTTATGTTATATTTTTATTTTCTAATTCATCTTCATTCTCGTTATCTTTGTTCGCTTCTGTTAGCTGTGCTATGGACGGACGGACTGCATTGTAAGACAGATGAGCTCGTCTCTCTTATAACACGGTGTGCTCTTTTATTATACTTGTAGTAGTGTTTGTTTTTATCGTTTTTAGTTAAAAATTTCTATTCTTGTTCCACCTTTTTTTTTATATTTGTTCTATCGTCCGGCTATCTCTAATACGTTATATGTTTATCTATTGTATCGCCCTTGGGTAATCATAGAATTGATTTTCGTAGTTTGATTTAGGCTGTCTGCTCTCTGTAGGCTATGAATTGGGCGACGGTGTCGTTGTAGAGGGCGTTGAGCTTGGCGGTGCGCTTGAAGTAGAGCCAGAGCTGCCAATCGACCCATGCGTAGAGCAGGTGCGTCGGCAAGCCGCCTGCGCCCAGCAGCGTCGTCGCCAAGTAGCCGACGACGATCGGGTAGAACTCGGCGTCCTGAAGAGGTGGTGGAGCCTTCCCGACTGTCGAGTGACGATATAACGGGACCGCACAGTCGCGACGCACTTCGTCGACCAGCACGGCAGCGACAGACGCGCCGAGGATGAGAATGGAAGCAAGTAGGCAGACGAGACTGTAGACGAGGTGCACGAGGATCATCCAGCGGTGCTCGTTGCGCTCGATCGCGTTGCTGAGGAACGCGACCAGTGCCCACGTGACGAGCAGCACCGGCGTGCAGCCTGCGCGCTCGTGTTGGGCGGATTGGTCCCCGTCAACGAGGGCGCGCGTACGCACGTGCACGCACGCACGCACGCACGCACGCACGCACAGATGGCGATCCAGCGGTGGAGCGTGCGCAGCGTGTGCTCGTCAGGACGTCTGGCATGCGCCGACTCGAACTGGAGAAAGACGACCACCAGGAAGCAGAGGAGGGAAAGCAGGCCGTGCACGTAGGCCGACGCCAGCGCCAGTTGTTTCATGCGCGCTCGGCAGCAGCAGCAGCTCGTCCGACTCTCCTCCTCGAGGCGGTACCGCTCCACCAAGAGCTGATTCAGCCTGACGCAACGCAGCATTTGCTCGCCACACACCAGAAAGTCGGCGACCGAATGCGAGCGAACCGGTCGAGCTTGGCGTTCTGCTCGAAGTACTGTTTCCACTCGTCGTGCAATGTCTGCAGAGACAACGAGTGATATTACTTACATTAGCTACGCTGAGTGTATGATACCGACTCACAGAGTAGTTCTGGGTGTACTCATGGTGTCCAAGGGATCTGTTGCCCTCATACCATGGCACCGCGTACACTGGAGACACTTGCTGTATAGTATTCGCGGTGGGGCGCTGCTTCAGCGCCTGTTTACTTGCCATCGCAGCGCCGCTGCTGTTGTCGTTGCGACGGTGCGCATGCAAAAGGAAACGGCGCGACGTAATACACTGCGAATGCGTAGTGGGTTGTGCTGGTGCAGTGCGGCCAATCGCTACCGATCCACGCCACCTGGATAGCGCAAACTGGTCCAGTGCAACTGACATAATTGGCAGTAGGTAACACCGTAATGTAGCCGCACGAACAGTAGCACTAGCGGTTTGTCATTTTCATCGCATGAGCGAGTTCAGCGAGCTGCTGCTGCGGCAGTGTGGTCGTACAAAAACAATTTGCAGCGATTTATTCCACAGTTACGGCTGCGCAAAAATTTTCATTCACTTAAAGAAATTGTATCCACAGGTTTTTCTTAGTTCTTCGCAGATCACGTTGCGGTTTACGCTCGCATGCGGCTTTCTGTAGTGATTTGGGCGGCGGTTATTTGCAGCTGCAGCTGCAACGGCAACGCCTGGTTTGGACTGGCACAAACAATGGTCGGCAACGGCAACCTTGCACTCGTGGGTCTGAACTTGAACGCTCCGGTCGCTCACTTCACTGGTCGGGAGGTCGACTCGGTTCCTTCCGGCAGTCGCAAATCCAGCCCAATCAAGTCGGCACATCCGCGGCCCTGCGTCACTTAGCTCGCAGACTGGAGGCGTCGCCGCCGGCTCGGGCCGCGCTCGTTTCGCAAGCGCCCCCTGCCGCCACGACTACAATGGCCGGCGACGGCAAAGGACGAGCGACCCCCATGACGCACGTGACCCCGCGCGCCACTTCAGTCGGAACGCGAAGTATACGGGGCGGAACACGGTCGGCCAATAGAGCCGTGTGGAGCGCCCATCGTCGCCCCTCCCTCCCTCCCTTCGTCTCAGTCCCAGTTCAGCATACGTCCGGCCAATCCCTTTGAGCGTAGCAGCGGGGCGGCTGTGTGCTGTGCGCAGCCCCTGTGCGGCTGAGCGAGCGCCGGTCGTTGAGCGTCGCCGCTACGCCTATAGGCAGTCGTCACACTCACTCACTCAAACGGCGCGAACGCGGTAACGCTGGCAGGCAGCAGGCAGAGAGAGAGGCCCGTTGGACAGCTCGCCGTGGCTCGTCCGTCGGCCGTGGGGCCGCCTCGTTCGCTCTCCGTCGCCGTGGCTCGCTCGTTCCGCGCTGCCGCAGTGTCTCTCGGCACTGCTTGATTCGAAGGGAAATGTCATCGGCGCCGGCGGCGGTTGTCGCGACGGGGAAGAGGACGACGACGACGGCTCGTGTCGCTTGCTGCAGCTGCTGTTGACCCATCGTCGAGGACCTGCAGGGACCTGAGAAGCGAGGCGTGCGTCATGGCGAGCTGCGCTGCGGCCTCCAAGGCGGCGTACTGGGGCCTGGAGAGGTTCCGCGACGGCTTCGGCTGGCTGGGAGAGGCGATCGGTCGGCGGCCCTGGGCGTTCGCCCTGCCGGCCGTGGTCGTCTCGGTGCTGCTGGGCACGGGCATTCTGCAGCTCCGCTTCGAGACCAACATGCGCGAGGGATTCACGCCCTTCCACGCCCCCAGCAGGTGCGTGCGCTGCGCTCAGCTCAGCTCATCGCTGCTGACTCACACCAACAGCTGTTTTCCACTCCCACCTGGCCTAGTCCATCACGGGACATTGTGTTGATGATTGGCCTTGCATGTGCAATGACGAAAATGGCATTTGCTGAACAAAGGAGTAGTCGATGACGTGGAGCGTAGGATGGAAAGAACCATCTGTCAAAGCCACCCCCCCCTGGCTTTTGGACCAATCTACACGTATAAGAGACCACAGAGAACTTCCATTCTGGGCTGGACCCCCCCCCCCCTCCACCTTCAAAGTACTATCCCCCACTCTGCCTGAGAAGTGACCCAGTTACACGTATGGGAGTAGGCAATGCAGGGAATCCTTGAGTCTCTAATTAGCTAAGCACTGAAAGTTGAACGTGAGGCCATACCCCCAAGATCAATTCTTCACTTCACGAGTGCGCTGGGGTGGTCTCCCATTAACACCGCATCGCATCAATCAAAAGTGTGCCTGTGCGTGTTGGAGCAGGTCGTGGACACGGGCGTCTTCGTTGCAGATACGAGCAGGCGGTGTACGAGAGTTTCTTCGAGGCGGCGGGGGAGTCTCCGCAGCGCGCCCTGCTGCTGGTGCGGGCCAAGGACGGCGGCAGTATGCTCCGGCCGGCGCACCTGCGAGCCGCCTGGAACCTCAGCGCCTACCTCGTCGACGACTTCGCCGTCCGCGTCGACAACCAGACCTACACCTACCGCCAGTTCTGCGAGCCCTACTGCCTCATCAACCAGCCCGTCCGCCTCTTCCTCGTACGTGCCCCCCCTCCCCCCCCCCACCCCCACCCTCTCACTTGAGGCGGCCGCCCGTGTCCTTGCAGGAGAGTTACGAGCGCCAGCTGGCGGAGGGGGCGTCGCGGGGCGCTGTTGGCGGTCGCCGGGCGCCGGCGCGACTCACGTACCCGACGATGGAGGTGGAGGGGATCCCCATGAGCGTGGCTCGCTTCTTCTACGGCGTCGAGCTGAACGGCTCGTCCGCCGCCTGGCCGACGAACATGGCGTCGGTGCGCCTCGTCAACTTCTTCTTCTTCGCGGACGCCGCGGACGCGCTCGGCTCCCAAGTGCTGTACGCGTGGGAGCTGGCGCTGTTCGAGTTGGTGTACCGGCAGCGGAGCTTCGAGCGCGGCCTGCTGGACGTGCAGGCGATCGGCGACAAGATGCTGAGCGCCGAGATGATGAAGGAGGGCACCTCTCTGATGCCCTACTTCTGCGTGGGCTTCGCCCTGATGGCGCTGTTCGTGGCGGTCACGCTGCTCGTGTCCGCCCTCTACCACGACCGCATGGACGTGGGCAAGTTCTTCGTCGCCTTCGGCACGCTCGCCTCGCCCGTCTTCGCCGTGGTCGCGACCTTCGGCCTCGTGTGCCACCTGGGCTACAAGTTCTATCCCATGCTCATGGTGATCCCCTTCCTGGCGCTCGCGATCGGAGTGGACGACGCCTTCCTCATGGTCCACTCGTGGCACCAGCTCACGCAATCCTCGTCCTCGCAGCGCGAGCAGCGCGTCCCACAGCTCATGGCGGCCGTGCTCCGCGACGCCGGGCCCTCCATCACGATCACGTCGCTGACGAACGTGCTCGCGTTCGGCATCGGCGCCGCCCTCTCCACGCCCATCATCTCCCTCTTCTGCCTCGCCACCGCCGCCACCGTCGCCATCGACTACGTCCTCGAGCTCGTCTTCTTCGGCGCCCTACTCGCCATCTCCGGTCCGGGTCGTCGTCTTGCTCTTGGAATCGCGCACCACAACGCTCTGCGATTTAG
Source organism: Paralinhomoeus sp. GSCO2_6 (assembly GCA_030248085.1). Lineage (NCBI taxonomy): Eukaryota > Metazoa > Nematoda > Chromadorea > Monhysterida > Linhomoeidae > Paralinhomoeus > Paralinhomoeus sp. GSCO2_6. The sequence continues at coordinate 32,077 of JASAMY010000873.1, read as the reverse complement.
GCCGATTTGAGAAGCGGAATGCGCGTAGCGAGTCCCCTCGACGGACTCTGCAGCTGACGGAGAAGGAGTCGGCGAATCCGGAGGACAAGGCGCTCACTCCTCGCTCCATCACCTCCGCCGCCTCCTCGGCCAGGAAAATCGGCAACATCAAGTCTCTTTCTCTGCGCGCCGCGTTTTCGATGCTTGCGCTCCCTCTACACCAGGGGCTGTTGTGTCGCTTGCAGATACAAGAAGCTGACTCGGAAGCTGCTCGAGTTCTACTGCCGCCTGCTGGCCGGCTGGCCCGTGCGTTGTCTGGTCGCCTTCCTGCTGGTCGGCATCTGGGGCATGGCGATTTGGGGCACGGGCCGCATGCGGACGTTCGTCAGCTCGCAGAAGATCCTGCCCCAGGGCACGCCGCTGCTCGAGGCCGACCGCCTCCTCAACGACTACGTCTACAGCGAGTACCAGCAGGTCACCGTCTTCGTCAACCGCGCCCCCGAGCCCACCAACAAGGCGGACATGCGGCTCTTCTACGAGATGCTCGACCGCTTCGAGCACAGCGACCACTCCAAGGGGCCCGAGTCCACCGAGCTCTGGCTCAAGTACTACGCGCTCTACGACCGCAAGGTCAAGTCCTTCGAGCGTCAGCTCGTCGGACCCATCGAGAGCGGCCTGTCGAGAATCTTTGGTGGCCCCTCATCTGGGGCCGCGAATGGTAGCAGCGCGGCGGTCGTCGGCGAGTCGCCGAGCACGGGCCTGACCTGGGACAACGTGCCCAGCTTTCTCGATGAGGACTTCGGCAAGCACTGGCGACCGTTCGTCCACTACGTCACGGACGCAGAGACGTGAGTTTTCTCCTTTGTCCAGCAGGGGTTGCGCGGAGCTGTGAGGCACGCACGGTTCGATCGCAGGGGCTCGGTGAACGTGACGTCGTTCTGCTTCGTGACGGCCTTTGAGAACTCGTCCAGTTGGGGCCAGCGCAGTCACCTGATCGTGCGCTGGCGCGAGATGGCCGCCCAGTACCCCTCGTTCAACGTCAGCCTCTGGACCATCAACAACTTCATCTACGACGCGCTGCTCGACCTCAAGTACGCGACCCTCTGGACGGTCGGCCTGACCTTCTTCTGCATGCTCCTCGTCTGCCTGCTCTTCGTGCCGAGCTGTCGTGGCGTCGTGTGCGCCGCCTTCGCCATCGCCTCCATCTCGCTGGGCGTGATCGGCTTCATGGTCTGGTTCCAGTTCGACCTCGACCCCGTCACCCTCTCCGCCATACTCATGTCCATCGGCTTCTCCGTCGACTTCACCGGTACGCTTTTCTTACAGCGCGATAAATAGCATCCAGCGAAAGAGGCGTGGCGCTTTAGCACACGTCAGCTATCACTATCAACACGAGAGCAGGCGACTGGCGACCGAGAAGGGCGGCCGCTACGGGGTTCGCTTATTCCCCCCCCCCCCACCGTCGTCCCCAATCGTGGCGCTTTGCAGAGCGCTGCATCGGCGCGGACTCGGGCGCTGTACAACACGCTGGCGGCGGTCGGCTGGCCCATGGTTCAGGCCGGCCTCTCTACGGAGCTGTGCGTCGTGCCCCTCATGGGCCTGACGGACAACACGCCGCGCATCTTCGTCGCCAGCATCTCGCTCGTCTGCGCTCTCGGCCTCCTACACGGCCTCCTGATCCTCCCAGTCCTTCTGGCCGCCCTCCCCGACTGCTGCTTCACCCTCCCGCGCGACCAGGATCTGGATGACGCCGCTCCACCCGCGCTCGAATTGCGACAACTTGGCGTCGACGCGGCAGGCGCGGACGCGCCGCTCTGCGAGCAAAAGGCATAACACCCGAGCTTTGGTCTCTCATGATCGTGAACCGTTGATGCTGCTGCTGCTGCTGCTACTGGTACTGGTACGCCGCGTCCCCACCCCGCCCCCTGTATGATGATGATGGTATTGTGATGTTCCCTCACCCGCCGGCCATTCATTCGTCGTACGTATGAGTTTGTTGGTTTTGTGCGCGCGCGTGGTGGGGCGCGTTTCGTTTCTTTTGGGTCGACACCGCAATCAGTCAGCCGCCATCCATTGTATGTGCACGTTGTTTCTGCCGCGCCGTCCGCGGCGCGAGCAGTCCATCCCTAGATACGTGTCCGCGCCTGCCTACAGTGCCACGTTGGCGTCTCGACTTTGCCTGCCGTGCGCGCATCGATTGTACAGCGTGCGTGCGTGCGTGGTTCGCGCGTCGGTCCTTGGAGTGTGGAACCTCGACCACTACGGTAAGTGTAACGGGCCGGCATAATCAAGGCGCGGGCAAGGCGCCGCCTCAACGTTCCTTCCCCTTTAGGAGAGAGATGTTCGTTGGCTTTACTCCGCCCACGGTTTTGATCCCCTCGTCCCTTCCCCGGTCCGTGTTTTCTTTGCATGAATAAATGGACGTGTTCGTTCGGTCGTTTGGCCTTCCAGCGTGTCGGCTGACCGGATCGAAGCGACCAGCTCGCCCTCTTTGAGGGACGGCGGTCGGTCTGCACATTCATCAATCATGCGCTCTTGTTTGAGTCGGCAAGTCGTGGGAATAGTGGGCACTTTTTTACTGGGCACCATCTCTTTCTTTTCATGGGCCGGCCGGCCTTGACGACAGCTGCACGCAGCAGACGCGGGGACTGAGAGAGTCAGCGCTTGTGGTAGTTTCAAGCTCGAGGGAAGGTGTAAGCTATGTGCAAATTGATAGGATGCAATGTAACGACCACATCTGAAGATGACGACAATTAATCAACGGGCACCGCGCAGAATTGTGCGAAAACGGCACTCGCGTAGTAGCAGGACGGAGGAGAGAGGCGCTCTGTCTCGTCTGATCGAGTTGAGAGAAGCTACAGGTTTTGTTCACGGCGGGGCCGTGTCACTGCAGAGAGCACAAATGGGCGCGCAAGAGCGAGTAAGGCGTGGGAGTGCCTGCGTGTGTCGTCACAGAACTGTCGTCGCGTCGGTGCGAGCGCGCGCGCGCCCGACGAGTCACATGAGGAGAGGAGGCGAAGGCGAAGCGAGCGCAGCTGCGGCGTCGGCCGGAAGAAGAAGAAGAGGAACAACAAGTGTGTGAGAGTGAGCACTGCTGCCCCCTGCGAGAGAGAATGGAAAAATTGGCGATGGAGAACAACGAGCCGTCGACGAGTGACGTCCACCGCGACGAGACGAGACGGGGCTGCCAGTGCGCCCACAGAGTGCAGAAGTGGACCTGCGCCTGCTTCTGGAAACTGGGATTTTGGGTAGAGATCGCTAGCTAGCGTACCCAGACAAGCGCCGCACGCAAGCGGTTGCTCACAAATGTCTGGACGCGTGCTGGAGACGCGTTGCAGATCGGCAACTACCCCTGGCTGTTTCTCGCGACGCCGCTCGCGTTCTCGGTCTACCTGAGCTTCGGCCTGTACAACTTCGACGAGGAGACGGACCTGCGTCAGGAGTTCTCGCCGCTGAGCGCGCCGTCGCGCCACGAGCAGAGCGTCGCCGAGGAGTTCCTCAGACAGAGGGGCTCGCTGCAGCGCTTCGAAGTGCTCATCAGGCCCATCCACGAAGAGAACCTAATCAGTCGAGACCGCGTGCTCGAGGTCGAACGAATCGTCGACGTATTCGAGGTGCCGCCGCAGCCTTTCCTTTTGAACTAGGCTTTATGCATTTTTCCGAGGGCGTTCCTAAGAATCACCAGTTTTGCGCAGAGCTAACAAAGAACACGCTAGCAGTCGGTAGCAACTTTATCTGGCGCCAAGCTCTGTGACGCGTTGCTCAGAATGGCATTCGCGTCGTGGACGAGCGGTGGAACGGCTCGTATACGTTCCGGACGATCTGTTCGTCGGTGCACTGCGACATCAACCAGCCGCTCGTCAAGTTCCTGCAGCTCTACTACGAGGAGGAGCACGAGCTCGTCAAGCTCCGCTACCCCGTGGCAGAGCTCGGCGACGAGGTCCGCTTGTCCCTGACCGGTTATGCGTGAGCCAACCGTGAGAAAGTCGGGAGATATACCTGTTCTCAGAACGTGTACATGGGCGACGTGCTGCACGGCGTGCGCACGCGAGAGGAGGACGGCAAGGTCGTCTTCGCCAACTCGGCCGTGCTAGCATTCGCCAAGTTTACGCAAAACGACCGGGAATTCGCGATATTCAACAGCTATGAAAAGCTGGCGCTCGCCTTCGTCAGGAACTACAATCGGGAAGGCCACGGCCTCCGGCTGTACATCACGGGCAACAACTACTTCAATGACGAGGTACTTGTCATCGTTGTTGGTCGCCAAACCGTACAGGTACAGACAGACATTGCATTGCACACACATAATATTGCATCGTATTGGTGACCGTGGTACTGGATTAGTAGAGTGAGATTCGGATTAATTAGTGACATCGAGTGCATTGTACGGTCAGCATGCCTAGTGGCTGGGCGCGCAGGTGCGTCGGGTGAGTCTGGAGGCGGCGCCGTACCTGTCGCTGACGCTGGCGACGCTGGCGGCGTTCGCGACGCTCTGCTCGCTGCGCAGTCGCTGGGCGGAGTCGAAGCCGGCGATCGCGCTGCTCGGCGTCTTCCTGCCGCTCCTCTCCTCCGCCGCCGCGTTCGGCCTCATGCAGCTGATCGGCGTCAAGTACCAGTCCATCGCCATCGTCACCGTCTTTCTCGTATGCACACTCACTACCCATTTTCACAAGATCCAGAAGACAGACGCGCTGACCGCTCCTACAGGTGATGGCCGTGGGCGTGGACGACGTCTTCCTCATCCTGCACGCGTGGCACGCTTCCAACAAGTCTCTGTCGACCGCGGAGCGCACCGCCCAGACGCTTTCCGAGGCGGGACCCTCGATCAGCATGACGTCGGCCACGAACGCCTTCAGCTTCCTCACGGGCCTGCTCAGCAACGTTCCGGGGGAGGCTTCTTGGCGCCGCAACGTCTTGTTGTTGTAATGTCAGCGTAACGTAAAATGTAATGCCTGATGATCTGGCAATACGATCCCCCTCAAGTCAATGTCAAGCTCGCGAAAAACGCTCCCCCAGCGATCCGCGTGTTCTGCCTCTACTCGGCGTCGGCCGTGCTCGTCAGCTACTTGCTACAGCTGCTCGTTTTCACGGCCGCCCTAAGTCTGGCTGGCGCTAGCGAGCAGAAGGACACGAGCGGGGGCGGCTGCTTCTGCTGCCACTTCTCCTCCAAGCAGGTGGCCGACGGCGCGAGTGAGACAGCCGGCAGCGTCGGCAGTCGTCCCTTCAACGAAGACGCAGCGTTCTTCGCGCCACTCGCTCGGCTCGGTGAGCAAGCGTGTGTGCGCGCTTGTGCCGATGGAAGAAGTAGCTGCACACATGCTGGCGTGGCAGAGGCGACGCTACTGGACGGCTGGTCGAAGTTCGTGGTGTCGTGGTGGGGTCGGGCGGTGACTGCGCTGCTCGTGACGGCCGTCGTGACGGCAGCCGTCGTTGGCGTTGTCAACGTGGAGGCGCGTTTCTCAGTCATCAAAGCGGTCGGCGACGACTCCTTCATCGCCGACTTCGAGAGTACCAAGATCGAACTGTTCGGCACTAACGACATTGACAAACTCCAGCTTTTCATCATGAAACCCGGAAACCTTAAAGACGAAACCAGGTATGTATTACGGTACTCCATCTGTTATTCAGTACATGCAAATAAAGATACCGGTGTATGAACGATATGCAAATAAGCGTCCAACATTTGTATCATGCACCGTAGAGTACACAATTTTGAATTTTACAGTACTCTTATCTGCTGTTGTCTTACCCATGACCTTTTGCGTGTTCATTGTCTTAATTAGGTATGTATTTTTTGTTCACCCTTTACTTTTCAAAATTGGCTGCAAAATTGTTCCATTTACCTATCGCATGCATGGAGGAGCAGGTGCCTTCGTCCTGTCCGCACGATTCACTCAAACTTACCGTGCAGCGTAGGCACGCACCTCCGTTCATCTAATCTAACAAGAAGCACTAAAATCTTTTCAGAAGAGAAGAGTTGTCCGAGCTGATAGACGCGTTGCATGCAGCGCCGGCCATGTACGGCAACGTGAGCACAACTCTTTGGATGCCGCACTACTTCGCCTACCTGAGAATCTTCGACTCCAAGATGCGTTTCGTCTTCCACAGGCTGCCCAAATTTCTCGAATGGGAGCCAACCTGGAAAGACTATTTGCGGGTCAGTTGCTTCGGGGATAAATGGAAATGAAGCACCGACCGAGCGGTGTCACGTACAGCTGGACGAGGCCGCTTGCGAGCGGGACGAGCCTCACTGCGTGAAGTCGTTCATGATGTCGACCGGCTTCAACTACCTGCCACCCAATCGAGAGTTTCTTCGGGTGCGTGAATCTCAAATCGCATCTCACTCATAAGCTGCCGGAGGGAGTGAGTAAGGCGGCGTCGTCTCAGGTGGCACAGCAGTGGCGCGAAGTGTGCGCCCGCTTCTCGGATTTCCAAGTCGTCTCCTTTCACAACTACTATTTGAACGCAGACGTCGTGAGTTGTCGGTCGACGAGCGCCCAAGTGGGTCTTTGGGAGGGTGTTTCGGCTCGGCGTGCAGATCGACTCGATCCTGGGCACGACCGTGTCGACGGTGGCCGCAGCTTTGGGCGTGATGGCGCTCGTCTGTCTCTTCTTCATCCCGCGGCCCGTGTCGGTGCTCTGCGCGACGCTGGCCGTGCTCAGCGTCAACGGCGCGTTGCTGGGCCTGCTCTCGAACTGGGGCGTCGACATGGACGCCTTCCTCGCCAGCTTCCTCATCATGGCCGTCGGCTTCAGCGTCGACTTCACCGCACACATCTCCTACCACTTCTACAAGGCACCGCACACACTCGTACGTCTCCCTGCTCACTCAATTCTTAGAATATCAGAGCGTAGCATACCACAACGGTCCTCAACGGCAAGCACAGTTTCGAGTCGTTGTTCAGCACTCGGTGGACCGCTTGAAGCTGGCGCTGTGCTCCATCGCCTGGCCCATGACACAGGCCGGTGCGTTCTCGACTGGGCTTAGCCCTCGCAGAAACATGTGCTCCCAATTTTGCAACTGTTAGGCTTGTCGACACTGCTGGCGACGCTGCCGCTGTTGCTGGCCAGCAGCTACATGATCCGCGTGTTCGTCAAGACGATTGTGCTCGTCGTCTCGCTCGGCATGCTCCACGCGCTCCTCTTCCTCCCCGTCGCCTTCACCTCCATCTCAGACCTACACACCTTGGAGCGTGGCCGAGCACCTTGACCACTTGTGCTCATCTGTTTTGTAGCTACGCTGCATTCTGTAACTACAGGGTGGGCCAGCCTCGACTTCCGCTCTTTGTTCAAGCATATCTCAGGGGTAGATGAAGCGAGTTTGATGAAATTTTAAACACTTGTAGTAGACGGATTAACTTAGACTTCCTCCAAGTTTCAGCCAGATCTATAACGTTGTTCAGAAGTTACTTACATAACAATTATTATACGGTAAATTGGGTGTTTTCAAAGAACTGTAGTCCTTCTTTTTTAACCGGAACAATTTGTTTTGCGCCAGAATGTCGTGGCAGAAATTATCTTTGGAACAGCGCGTTTACCTTGTAAAACAATTTTATAAAACGAACAATCAAGCTGAAGTCATTCGTCTCTTCAAAACGGAATTCCCAACGACAAAGCCGCCGTCAAGGCACACCATCTTGGCGACCGTAAAACGCTTTGAGGAGACTGGCTCAGTTGGCTACCGTCCTCATCCGATGCCAAAGCCTGTCAGAACTGAATAAACGGAAGAACGCGTATTGAGTGTGATTCAGAATGCGCCAGAGAAGTCGACATGATGCCAGTCGCCAGAGAACGTACATTTTTACCATGTACAAATTGTTTTGTGCGTAACTTTTGAGCAGCGTGATAGATCTAGCTGAAACTTAGAGGAAGTCTAAGTTAAACCGTCTACTACAAGTGTTTAAAATTTCATCGAAATCGCTTCATCCACCTTTGAGATATGCTTGAACAAAGAGCGGAAGTCGAGGCTGGCCCACCCTGTATACTTTCTCGAACCTGTAGTTAGCGGTCTCAAAAGTTTGCTCGACTCGCTCCAGTATCTCAAATGGGCGCACTGAGCAGAGCGACCCCAGAATCGAAGAAGACGCCGCAAGACCTTCTTCGAGTTCAACGGCAGTCACAGGGAAATCTTTGCATTCCACAGGAGTCAGCTGAAACAATGTGATCTTCTTTGTTTGGTTGTAACGCTTGTTCGACTTGCTTGTGGAGGTTGTTTCTAGCATTAGCAACGCATTGTCAAGATGCCTGATTTCGGTACCCCAAAACGCAAAAATCAACCAACGGTAAATGGGCAGTTAACGGTCTTTACTCACTGGTACATGAAACTGGGTATTCGTGACGTAGCGCACCCAAAAACTGCGAGTTGATTGTCGACGCCGTTTTTTTTTTGTTAAAACGGTTTCCTGTCGGTTTCACGGCCGTCAGGCAGGGCGTTGCGTTTGGCGGGCAATTGCGATGTTGTGCCTAGACATATACGCGACCGTTACACGCGCTGAGGCGAGGAGGGAAACCATGTGCCCAAGCAATTCAATAACTGATGACTGATGCAGGTTAGAGAGCTGGTGGATGAGTAGCGGCAGGTTTGTTTGGCTCCATCAAATAGGAATGAATGTTTGTAAAGCAGAACTTGTTTTCTATGCTAGCACAACACAAACAGTGGAAAATTACGTACGTCAGAGTAGAGGTGTCGTCACACGGAGGACACACCAAGATCACAAAAGCAAGGGGGCATACACACTCGGACTCGGACAATGCGTGCGCGCGCGCACGCGCACAGAAAATAGTGGTTTCGACAGTCAACGGAGACACGGGCGCAAAAGAGGGCATTTGTGATGTTAAATCCTAAGCAGCGGCTCTTTCACTCCTGCAAGAGCTTCAGTTCGTTAATGAATATGTTGACGCTCTGCTTGTCGAAGAGTGTAAAGTAGACGACGCGCACACCTCCCGTGGTCTTCTTGCAGTGGTCGGAGATGGCGCGCAGAATCGTCTGCGCCGCCGTCTGCTTTGGAAAGCCGGCGCTAAACAATCCGCACCGTAATGACGACGGCAGTCGCCAGCAGCGCGCCAGGCTATTGGCTCACACTCCGCTGCCGATGGAGGGCAGCGCGATGGAAGAGAGACTGTGCCCTTCAGCGACTTTGAGGCAGTTGACAACGGTGTCGCTGAGCTCTTGGATCGAGTCGCCACTGGAGCTCCAGCTCGGACCGTTGCAGAAAATTACGTTTGGCGCCGAGAAGCCGCAGTCGGGCGTTTCGACCAGTTGCGCTGCATGCATGACACGCTACTGTACATAGACATGCATAGAGTGCACACGGATTCTGTACCTCCACAGTTGTCAATTGACACTCCGTCGCTGGCCGCATCTACAATGTCGCGGAAGGTCTTCCCGCCCACCTCTTGCAGTCGCGTCCCTGTTGCACACACTCTGATTTCACTTGCTACACACAGAGATGTTCCTGGAATAGAAAAGCACTCACCAACTTGTCCTCCCAGGCCCATGCCGCTGCCACTTGGGATGACGATCGCGTCGCACTCAATGTTGGCAACGTCCGCGCTGAAGACGACCAACTTCTGAAAGAAAATGCGATGCGTACAAAAAGCGAATTTCAAAACAATTCTCGGAAGGTGTGTAGAAAGAAGACCTGTCCGTTAGTCAGGCCTCTCTCGCTGAGCACGGTGACACCCCTGTGTTGCGCTGCTTTTGTTGCAGCCTTTTTTCCTGGCTTTTTCTGCCTCGAGGCCGCTGCCTTACCGGCTGCAGTTGGTTGGGCTTTACGTTTGGGAGCGCTCACTTTCTTCGTTTTCTTTGCTGGCGCTGCTGCAGAAGCCTTAGCAGGCCTAGAATTTGTAGCTTTCGAATGACTGCTTTACATTATCATAAGCCATCAAATCATATTAGGGCGTAGTAGATGCTACACGTGCTTTTTCGGAGTCTTTGGTGTAGTCGCTGCCGGTTCCATAATATGAGACGGTATTTCCCTGGGAACAAAGCCACTTTCTGGAAAGGTCACATGCTGGAGCAGCTGCAAAACGAGATCATACGTGCAAACGTGAAACGAATATGGCAAAAGGTACAATCCCACTTTGCTCAGCTCTTCGTCAGTTCTGACGGCCAGTTGCACATGACGTGGCATGATCCTTTTCTTCCTCATGTTGCGAGCTGTCAGACCGGCCAACTCGAGGACTTCGGCTGAAGTCGCGGTTGCAGCGACGCTTTCATAAAGGGCGCACTGCACAACTGAGAGGCGCGAACCGCAAACGTATTCGAGGACGGCGGCGCAGTAGGTGGCGGCGCCCCAGCCGACTCGGCGGCCCTTCAACTTCTGCTTCAGCTGAGCTTTGACGCGCGTCACGGGCATCGTCAGTCCCGCCCTCGCCGTCCGACTCTTGCGCTTCTTCACTTTTCCCCCAGATTTGCGGGCCATCGTTCTACAGGAGCACCCAACAAAACCCTACTGCCAAGGAAAAATTTCAACTGAACGCGAAACTGGTCGCATGGGCGGGCGAAACGCCGGCAAGAGGCCAACTTATCGACGAGATAGAACGCGTTGAGTCCTGCTGCCGCCGCTACTCGGCAACGCGCGACGCTTTGGCGCACGACACAATGAATACCGTGTACATTTGAACAAAATGTTACAATCGTGGCTTGTCGTGACGCTTTTCGCGATTCAAGGACCACAATTCGGCTCAACAATTAAACCTAAACCAAACGGTTTATTCAAGCATCCGTTCGATCGTCACCAATATTGCTTACAAGTCTAGGGTTGAATTATACAGTACTTTTTTGTGCCTCCAATAGGATTCTAAACAACAACGGCAATGAATCGCCGAGCAACAATGGAATCGTTAATAAAAAATATATTGAATCGTCGCCTTTGCTTATTACCATTCTTGACTGGCGTGTCTAGCCGCTATGCATAGATAAACCGTTCATCAACGTTGTAAGAAAAATCTGGTCTTACACTGCTGCAATGCAGCACACTATAAGTGCAAACCACCAAACTGTACCCGCCGCGCTGATTGATGGCGACGCAAGAATTTCTCGCTACCGTCTTGCTCACTCCGTTTGAATAACCTTTTGTACATGATGATTCGGCTCTTCGTTCGTTCGCTTTTTTTCCCCGTAGTTTATACGCGCGCACTGTTGGGTACTGTCCGTCGACTCGTGGACTGTCTGCGGCGCCGCTGTCTTGCCTCTCGTCTCTGGCGAGACTCTCTGGCGAGAGTGACTGCGTTGGTCGACTGACGCGCTGCGCTGCGCAGTTTGCCCAATCCCTTTGGCGCGTCGGCACGGCTCGTGAGAGAGAGCGCGCGAACGGTGCAGTTATCCGAGTCGTCGGCGGCGTGTCGTCGGTGGCGGATTGGCGGCCGCCGGTTCGACACGATTGCAATGATCGAGAGCGGTCGCGCGCGCGCGCGCGGCCGCTTGCTGACGATGCGGGTCGCACAGCCAGCGCGCCCTCGCGATAATTGCCCCTTCCTGTCCACCAGCGGCCGATCCGCGGAACAAGGCGCTGTCAAGCGTCGACAATCCGCACACGTGCTTTCTTGTTGTGCAGACTTTGGCGTGGGATGCCTATTGTATCCTTCTGCGACAGCTGAGCGACTTCCCCTTCCCCTCTACTATTATTTGATTTGCGATTCCATACGTGTTGGGATACGACCGTCTGCCGCTGCTGCGGCCCCAGCTCGTAAAGCGCTGCAGAGCGCGTCTCCGAATCGATAATTTGCCGACGGCCTCCCTCCAATGGAAGGCAAACGCCGCTCGCTCGCCAAAAAGCGGCGTCGCGTGTGTGGTGTTATGTATACGCAGTGGGCCCAGCGCGTATGTAGCAGCAGCACAACACGGGAGCAAGCAGCGCTCCGCTCGCGCCAGCATCTGTGTCACACCGGCACGCACACGCGCGCGCGCCGTTGCATACACACGCCAGCCGTGTCGACATGGCGTGAAGAGGGCGCTGCGCTGGCTTTCCGACGCCGTCTGCCATTTACGCGCTCAGCATTCTTTATTTAGGGCGTGGACGGTGGCATCTGATTCGTCATCGCCGACTGACTGGCAGCAAAAGAAGAAAGGATTGTCCCCCATCGGATCGCTTCCTGTTTGGCAAACACTCGCGTCGGTGACATGGTCTCCGATTCGAATCAACAACAGCCCAAAAGGGCGGCGCCTCAATCGCCCACAAGGGAAGACGACAGGAACGCGTTATTTCAAAATTAGATTTTCAATTTTGAGCCGTTTGCAAGAGAGTCAGCAGTTGCTCAGTCTGTAATGTAATGTAGCGTAGACGAGCACTAGCGAAAATGACGCGATCCCAGTGTGTCCGTTGCGACGACGTCGTCGACGGTGACGAACGACTCGCACCACGTTCGACAGCGCAGATTCGTCTCGGCGGTCGGCAAACCCGGACAGGCGAAGGAGGCGAGGGAGGCGCTGAGACAATGTCTCGTCGAAGCGAACCCGGTGAGACAGATCTGCCTGTACTACTCACCGATTTGTCCAAACCTTCCCAAATTCAGAGAACCGGCCCCGTAGCCCTGCCCTTGGATTACGAGAGCTTTCTCACGCGCAACCTGGGATCTTTTGAGAATGACGCGCAACGCGCGATTCTTCTATTTCCGAGAGACGACATCTCCGTTTCTGTCTCTGGAAAGCAGCTGGACCAGCGGTCTGCTGCTGATACATGTCAAGACGATGCTACTCTTAAAAGCACAACAGAAGCTCGTGAAGAGCCCGATGAATGGTTGTTTGCCTCCGACTGCAAGCGCCACATGCAGCTGCCGACGCACAGACAAGTGGTCTTCAACTACGGCCAATTTGGTGCCGATTATGACGCCATCATGAGGTCCGATTCAGTGTGAATGTTGCAACGATTTTACTAATCCAGTTTAAGTTTCTATATGTCATGGGTGCACAACAGGTGAACTGGTGTTCACGTGGTTCTGTTCAGCTCACCAGAGGACGACGAGCTAGAAGAGCTGACGAGCGAATTGGACCTCGTGGCCGACGAGGCAGGCCAGCAGGCGGAAGAAGACGCCGTCGACGGACAGCCGCCCAAAAGTGCATACCCTCTTGGAGACAGGGTCGTGGACGGATTCCTGCTGCAGCTGCCGCCTGCGGACTCGAACATCCTTGAAAACTACTTGAAGGTTCGCCTTTTGCATTGCGCGCAGGCAGGGCACACGAATTTTCTACTGAACTTTCATTGCAGGGGGCGAAGCGACGCTATTGTCTCGTTCAAACGAGAGCATCAGTTGTGGAGCTGCTCATCTACAAAGAGAAGCGTGTCACCACCGGCTCCGCTCCGCATGCCGTGTACAACGTACAGTCAGTCGCGAGGTACAATACTGTGCACATAACGCCCAAGACTCTGCGCAAACAAATACCCATGCACGGTACACACTTTGCACATACATACACATATAGGAATGTACAGCTACAGAGATTCAAGCACTGAGATTCGAATACCCTTTATTATAGTGATACAGTGATATTCGAGCGTATATGTCAACTCTGTATGTATTCGTTTGTTTATTCGCTTAACGCGTTTATTCGCTCAGATCGACTCGCCGCGGCAAGCCCGTGCTGGAACTGGGCACTCTCACGGACAATCAGCGACAGTTGTTGAACTTCAGCAGTGAGAAAGAGATCGATTTCGACAAGTGGTACGCTTCCATCAAGCAGGCGTTGGAAGAAACCGATAGAGGTGGGTCGTATCGATTGATGTCAGGAAATCAGTCACTCTCGGCCAACGGTTTTGATGGGTCGTCAAAGTATCTTTTTGGCAGTCGCTCTCGGTTGCGCACAGCGTCGGGTAGTTTTGAGATCCAACCGTAGAACTGACGTTTGTGCAGCCGCTGGAGATGACCACTTCCTGTTCATGGATTGTTTTCATTGGACAGTAAGTGTCACTGCACTATTGTATGCACTATCTATGATCACCTGCATAAATGATCACGTACCGTTGTCGAACCCACTTGTTGTTGCGGCGGCACAAAGAAACATCGCGACGAGAATTGGCATAATACGCATTTTCTAGGTGTTTGGTGGTGGTTCTGCAGGTATTTTCCAGGTGCAATCTCGCTGACGTAGGCTTACGTATACGCTTACGTCGCTGACGTATACGGTGCACCACCTCTGGTTAGGGATTTGCAGTGCCCTCCGAAAGAAGCGCATGCTTATAAGGGGGTACCGAAGAAGGATTAACGGTCGCCCACATTCTTTGTCAAAAATGGAATCTCGGCTTGCTGGCATTCATCACTTGTTGCTTTCTTCGAAACCCTTAGAGACTTGATTCCATTTGCTCGTTACTCCTTTCGCTTTCTGGGGTCTAGGTACATTAGCGACCGACGCACTCTGTTCTGTGTAGACGTATGTACCTACAGTATGCCTGAGCTCAGAACTCTATGCATGCGAGTGCGACAGGTGCAGTGCAGTGCGTTAACGAGTTAGCAGCGGTATTGGTGGTTCAGCGCTGGAGGAGGAGAGCAAGTCGACGGGCTCGTCGACGCAGAACACGGCGGACTCGGAGTCGCTGTGCAGCGAGGAGGGCGCTGCCGCCGCGCACAGTCCCTCTTGGAGAAGCGCCGCCAAGAACGAGGGCCGAGCACTGCAGCCGCCCCTTACCAAACGCCACAATCCCTTCCAACTCTACCAGAACTTGGAGGTACCCTTTCACGTGCGCAACCTGCACGTACGTGTTCCCTGAAGCCGCATGTACGATGTACATGTGCATGCACAAAGTGTATACGAGTTCGTGCGTTCGTCGGCTTGCAGCCTCTGGACAAAGTCGCATTTGAAAGCCACGTCATCTGTCAGGACAAGACGAACGAGCGCGTCGGTTCGATCAAGCGCTCGAGAGACGTTTGCTTCCTGCTGGAGTTTCAGTCGTTAAATCTGCACGTGCCTGGAGACTACTCAAAAGATCAGGTGATTCGTTCCGTTTCAACGGTTACGTCACGACTAAACCAATTTGTACTGCAGGCTCTACTGAGCGTTTCAGTTTCCACGAAGCAATTTGTTTAGATCCAGCCGTTGTTTTTGCGCCTATTTCTTTTCGATGCCAAGAAATGCAAACGGATTTCCGAAGAGTTTCACGTCAACTGCAATTCTTCTGCCATGATGGAAATGCTGCCGTCCGAGCTATTTCCAAAAGAATTAAAAACCGGCTCGGAAGGTGTTCGTCATGGATACAAAAAGGTGCAGTTTATGGTAGCTTCTCTCGATTGTTATACATGCCATTTCAACACAGGCGGCATTTCGCGTGGCCGACCCTCACACCGAAGTCTTTCTGGTCGCTCGCGTGGAGTGCGTGCTGCAGCCCTCTCCAGCAGACGTGTTCAAAAGGGACGCGAGGCACGCGTCCAAGTTTCGCCGAACGCTGCCTCAGATCTGCTCGAAGTTGGGCCACCTGAGGTGCCCACTCGCCTGGGCGGCAAGGTGACACCTCATACAGTCCGCAGACATGCAACACCACAGCAGCATCCTATGCAGACCGCAGACATTTGTGTGTTGAAAAGCAAAATGAAACTCTTTGTAGACCAGTTTTCCAAGATCTAGCCAGCTCTGCTGCCACGGACGTTCTGCAGCTCTATCGCTGCGACAGCGGCAAGTCTGGAGACCTCGACTTGCTCAAATTCCTGAACGATCTAGCGAGGTTCGCGCACAAATTAGCCGGTTAGGTAGATACACTGTAGCACGGTGGTTTATTTGCAGGCCAGAGAAAATGGGGAAGCTTGCGCCATTTGGAAACTTCTCCGTGTCTATCAACATCGACTTTTCGCTGAAACCAGAGCAGCTGCTAGGTACGAAATACACGTGTATTGCGCATGTAGTAGACGTACGTGTACATGTGTATGTAGCTGGTGGAAATCGTGCACTATCGAATTTAACTGTGTTGTTCAGCTGTTGGAGGCCACACACAACTGATTCGCTCATTTGCTGAGCCGAACGAGTCTGCATCAGACGACGCTCAACTGCAGTCGACGGCAACCAACCTGCTTTACGTCTATCCGATGGCATTACGCTACGAAAACCAGCGCAGTTTTGCGAAAGCAAAGAATATCGCCGTGAAAGTGCAGCTCAGAAGCAGTGATGACGCACACTTTCAGTCGAGTGACCAAGTTGTGCATCCTCAAATTTCTAAAGCAGACGGCCCTTGTGCTTTATCGGACAGCCACAGGTAATCTCTATAACTCCGTTTGAATGCTGTTAAGTCCAGTAAGAACCCCCCATAAGACGAGTGGGAAAGATTCTGATGTATGCTGAAAGCTGCAAGTTCTATAGACTTTCAGTTTTCGAATCGAATAATGGCGGCTGCGCTACAAACCCTTTTTCTCCATTCAGGTGCTCAGTCACACACCACGACCAGTGTCCAGTCTTCTCAGACGAGATTAAAATTGAGCTTTCAACAAGATTGACCCAGAAAAGTCATTTGCTCTTCACATTCACTCACGTCGCTGTCGCACAGGCTGCAGAGGGAAAACTGAAACAAGAGAAGGTATCCCTATTATTGACCTGCGTTATCAGAAATTTTAATGCTTGGATAAATTGTTGTTCAAACCGCTCTAAGAATTTTTGCTCCTTTCAATTGTGAGCTTTAGGAGGTGCTAGAGAGCCCGATCGGCTATGCGTTTCTACCGCTGATGAATGGCGATCATCTGGTTCTTAACCGGGATGAGCAGGAGTTTGCACTCGCAGTGGCATCTGATCTTTCTTCTGGATACATTGACTCTTCTGACCCGGCAAAACTGGTGAATGGCTGCTCATGGTTTTACCCTGCACGCTACACAGGAGCACTTGCATTTCTAGCACAACATAAAGTGGGTTGATGGCGGAAAGCAGCTGTTTCACATCCGGCTAAGACTGGTGTCAACAGTCATGACATCCGAGCCCAGCATTCAGGCATACTTTCAGTGCTGTCAAACGCTCGAAAAACTGAAGCGAATGACCGAGACAGCGGAGAGCGAAAAGAAACTTGAACAAAAGCTCTATTTGGACACAACCACTGAACTCCTTGCGGACAAAGCCAAGGTAGCCACTCGCTGCTTTGCCAAATTATGCCAAATTGGTTATGTTTCAGGCGTTTGCGCTAGTTGGACCAAACTTGATCGCGCCTAACTTGCCAGTGATTCTGTCCAGACTATTGAGCAGCCTTTGCTCAGTCAGCGAAAATGAAAGCGTCACGTTGGCGATCACCAGGTGGGTAGGGATTTTCAGAAGAATCAGTTGTGAGTAAATAGTAACCACGCACCAGACACGCATACATGTAACCGGTTTTTTGATGTGGGGGGGGGGGAAGGTCAGAGACCATTCTGGGGGGAGGGGTGGGGTAAGCAGATTTGAAGGAGGAGGGGGGTGTCAGAGGGTTAAAAAGCGTACCGAAATAGTGCCTAAATAGGCACTTTTTGGTCAAAAATAGGGTAAAATAGGCTATAAATAGCGTTATTTAGCTGTTTTAGGGTGAAAAACACTGAAAAGACAAAAAATACACTACTTTTTATAATTGGAGACAAGTTGGAAAACTTCAGAGAAATTCTGGGGGGGGGGGAGGTTTCGGTGGGGGCTGGAGAGGGGTAAACTTCCGAGTGGGTGGGTGGTAAACCCCCCCCCCCCACCCTCCCCCAGTTACATGTATGCAGACACGTACGCTATACACAGAAGAGCGAGAAACAGCCCTTTTAATTTCAGATGCTTGATCAGCGTGGTCGACAACTTGGCCAAAAGCTCGGAACGCAATTCTCAGCGCCTGGCCTTCTATGTCCGTTCCCAGTTCTGGCTAGAGGACCTGACGGACGGGAAAGCACTCGTTCACGAAGTGCTCATGAAGTATTTGGCGTACATGCTACGTCCAGCTTACGCCGAGCCTGGCATTGCCGTGGCACTGCTGGGAAATCTGGCGTTCTTCCTGGACATCTGCCTGAAGAGCATGGCACAGACACTGGTTCAGAAGGAGACGTTCAAGGTGGGCGCATAGGTGGTAGTGCTACAAGTATGCAGTGTAGGTAGGTTTCACATGTCACATTTCAACTTCTGCTATCACAAGGTTTCATCGGGGCGCAACTCTCCAGAATCCGCTGCCACTATTGTATGCACAAAGCAAACAGCTGTACGTACGGTTGACCGCGTTTACTAGGCAAACTGCGTGAAAGGCGCACTTCACTTGCGGTCTCGTCATTTGAGGATGCTCGACTTTCTCAAAATATTGCGTTCCAGCTGCAACGAACGGACCGGTATCCCGCGGCCCTGCTGTACAGAATTGAGTCGTTTGTGCAAACGCTCGCGCCTCAGCTCCTCGACAAGCACACCAGTCTACCAAGAGAGTGCAGAATGGCTAATTTGGCCTTGTGCTACTTCTTCAGAGTGAGGACTTGCTTTGAGAATTTCTGTACCCTGTGCGTTTACAGCCCTCCTATACATTCCAAAACGAACTTGCCACCGTTGCTTTAGGGGTGCCTCAGTCTGCTCGACCGCATCATGGTGTTGCAACAGATATACTGCTACTGTGACAAACTGGACAGATCCGAGTCAAAGGTGACTTTCGAAATTCAGAGTGCATGGCGAAACGGTAGTCTAACATGCTCAGTTATTCCCTCTTGCAGATAATTCGAGAATACAAGCTGGACTTCCTGCAAGTGATCAGTCAGCATGAGCACTGGCTGCCGCTATGCCTGCCAGTACTCATTGACTCGGACGGTGCTCCTCTGAAGAAAAGAATCCAGCTGGACACTGGTGCCCAATTATGGCAAATTTTTACGGAGTTATCAGCCACGATGAATGTGTTTAGGGTACGGCACACTGTCAAAGCATCGAAAGAGCCCTTCTACTGGTGGAGGAGGTTTCCTCTCGAAAGTGATTGCCCACATTTTTGGCTCTGCAGATGCGCAACAAGAGCAGGCGCAAATTGCCGAGCGGAACGCTACGAGTTTGAAACGGGGTTTCTTTAACTCAACATCCATACTTCAGTGGATTTTTTAGAGAAGCAAATCTGTGTCTAGACTCGGAACTGGTGGAGGAGATGAAGCTGGAGATCTCGTACTGCGCCAAGCACTACCTGGTGGGGCTCGTTCTGCAGGAGCTGCAGGCCAACTTCCACGAGCCCAGACATCTGAGACGCAGAATCATCACGATCGTGAGGAACGTCGTCGCAAAACACTCCATTGACAGTCGACACGCCGGGGAGGTGCGCCAATCTGACCCTTTCTCCGTCCCTTCACGCATACAAATGGAGCCAGGTTCGCTTCAGGCGTTTTTCTCGAGAATCGCCACTCTCTACCTGCCGCTCTTTACGCTGATGGTACGAAACGTGGAACTGTTAGCCTCCGTCGAGAAAGCAGAGCCGAGTACGGAAACCAGCAGTCCAACCCGTTCGCCAGACGGCACCATTATTTCAACATCGGCTTCAATAGGCGACTTCTCCAAAGGTGCGTACACTTTGTTTGCTGCAACAGCTTCCGCATTTGCATGCAATGTACATGGCGTCGGGTCGTTTGTGAGCTTTGTAAAAAAGTGTTATTCTCTGCATACGGTTTTCAGAGTCGATCAAAAGTCATCGCCGGAGTGCAAGTGGGTCGCTGAAGCCACTGAGTCTAAAAGGACCAGTTAAGGTGAATTCGGTGTCGACTGCTGGACCAGCGCCAGTTCCTTCCACTGAGAAGCTGGACGTGAACGAAGCCAAGGACGTGCTCATTTGCATGACTTTTCTAATGAAGCACGCACCCTACGAGAGCAATGTCGCCTTCTGGAGAATGGCCCAATCGGACCAGCTGCGGGCCATTGTGCGCCTCCTTGAGTGAGTCGGTCAACACTTGAAGCAGCCACAACAAAGGGCAGCCAAATCACTGAGACCCAAAGTTTTCAGTGGCTTTGGTCACTTTTTCCGCATTAGTTGATTTGCCATATAATGCACGTGGCATAACATTATCTCCTACATGTACCTACGGGGGATTATTGAAGGGGGCACTATACTTTCAACCTCTCGTTACCCGGGGTGGCACTATTGGATGGAAGGTGGCTTTTTTAAAGGATTTACTGTATTGTCAGTTCAAACTGTGAAGCCGCATTGCATCACAACTGTGAACCTTAAGACTCATATTGTCCAAACAAATTTTGGTTCTGTAGTGGCAACTTCAACTTTAATTCTGACACACTCTGGGTTTGCGTTTCAGGTTGATGCTAGCTGCATTCGAGTACGAAGGTCGGCAGAATACCATCAAGACGTCGACCAGCGGGAGGCGAGTGCAATCTCAGTTCATAAATCACAAGTTTGACGAGCTCATTTCAGGCTACGCGCCACTGGGAAGACAATGAACACTTTGGCAGCGCTGGTCACTACTGTGGCCACGACAGACATCGCCTTGCTGCCGCGCTCCATTCTGAAGGACGAGCACTTGGCTCAGGAAGTGGGCTTGGTGGTGTTGAGCTACTTGCGAGGATTCTGCGACGTTGTCAAGGTACTGTATTCGACGTAGACTACCAATTGTGTACCGTGTACATGCAGACACCAACCCAGTGCAGTCTCTGGCCAAAACACTGCCCATTCAGACTCAAATGTCGCAGAACACGGACGAGTCGAGAGAGCTTCTGCTGGGGGTCCACAACCTGTACTTTGCGCTGCTCAGAATCTCCTGGCCAGAGGACGTGCGCTTGCACACGTTGGCCAGCTTGGCGGTGCTCGTGAGAAATGTTAGTTGTTTGTTTGTGAAGAGCACGTGCGAGTGTGTACATACATGTACCTATATTGGGCTTTTAGTTTGCACCGCTATACTTTGCACCAAATCGGACCAAAATGTCCTGCTTGTCTTTACTGGCGTCGCTGAGCCGATCGTTGCTGGAACAGCTCGGCAGCAGAATACCTTCGATTCAAAAATCTGCGGCCGCTCTACTGCTGATCTTGCTGCGCACATCGCACGAGGCAACAGGAAGGCCGAACACTGGATCACTAGGTGAAGCTCTAGAACGAACCAAGAGAAGCTACGAAAGCCATAATTGCACAGTAACGAGCGTGTGGCTTTCAGTCGTACAGTATTAGTACATACAATCTAACTGTAGAAAACTAAGCGGTTGTGGTGTTGTTGTAGCACTCTTTTGTCAGATCGAGCAATGTTGACACATCATGTTGAAGGTTGCATGGGCGTGCAGCTGGGAGTCGCTCTTGCCCAGTTACTGGGCGAAGGCCGACCGCTGCCAGACTGCCCCTACTTTCACAAAGGACTCGTCAAGATCGAGAGCTTGGTCACTGCTCAAAAACGGACGTCGCGATTCGACTCTTTGGTTTTGGTAAGCAACTCGTTACAGTATATGTGCTGCACGAGTCCTTGACTGGCGCACCAGGCACCATCAGTACAAGCGCACCTGCAAAGTTTCATGGGGACAGTGATGGAGTGTCGCTTTTCAGACGCTCATCAGCCAGCTGAAAGGAGTGCTGCGCGCCACTGGGGCGCTGAAGCGCGCCGAGAAAGACCCTTTCCAGCTGGCCGAACTCCACTTGAAGCTGGCCGACAGCTACAGACAGTCGCCCACGCTGCGACAGGCCTGGCTCGAGACGCTCGCCAGACTCCACGTCGCCCACGGCGCCTACTCAGAGGCGGCCATCTGTCATCTGCACGTCGCAGCGCTCATGGCCGGCCAGCTGGCCGGAAGAAGTAAGACCGATCGCACCGCAATAACAACGGTCCCTCATAGAGAAAGCGATCGTTCAGGTGGCGTCCTCTTCGCCGACAGCAGACTCTTCTCGCAAATCTGCAGAGACGTTGTCGTGCAAGAAGGACTCAATCAGACGCGCGACGACATGGCGGACAGCAGGCCAGGAGAGAATGACTCGGACAACCTGTTCACACTGGTGCGTCATTCGACCATGGCACTCGTGACTCGTTCCTGTCGAGGAAATAATTTTTTCAGGAAAATTTTGCCGAGAGAATCGAACTTTGCGCCGAGTGGTTCACACGAGCTTTGAGATTCGAGTCCTTGGGTCCACTGTACCGATTGATTCTACCTGTCTACGAGCATCACAAGGATTACAAGGTATAGGCCTGAGTGAATACTTACGTGGTCCGCAATATTGACTCGATTCTTCGATTTCAGGCTCTCGCCCAAGCTTACACGAAGCTGCAATCGGCGTACAAAAAAGCCAGCGACATGCAACGCGTCGAAAAGCGAGCGTTTGCATCGTACTTCCGAGTCGTCTTTTACGGCCAGGTAACGTTGCTCGCACTGGTGCGAACCGCATCTGGACGTACGCAAACATACAACCACTAGTGCCCCAATTTAGTTCCACTTTGCTCAAGACCACGGCAAGGAGTACATCTACAAGGAGCCGGGCCTGACGAGCCTCGCCGAGGCGTCGGACAGACTCATCAGGCAGTGCTCGTCCACGCTCGGCCACAGCAAGATCAAGCTGGTCGACAGCGACACTCGACTGGTAAGTACCTTCTAATAAGCTGCCCACACCGTTATTGCAACTGCAAGCGTCCCAAACAGAGGCATCCGAACTGGTCGTAAGCGCCCTGTACTATAGTGCATGGCTGGAGTGGACGGGGAGGAGAGCGACGTATGAGCTGCCAGAACGCTGCAGGGCGACGCGGAGGCGGAGGGCGCGGACCACGCGCTCATCCAACTGACGCACGTGGAGCCGGTGCCGTCGAAGTCGGTCCACGCCGCCGAGCCAGCGCGTCAAGACCAGTACGAGCTGCACACGAGCGTGCGCAACTTTCGCTTCGAGACCAACTTCGTCCTCGAGCACGACAAAGCGCAATCGCTGCACGACGTCACCCGACTCGGCAAGAGGAGAGTCTTCTTGACGAGTTTGGTTATTTTGGTGCAACGTGCGTACGGTGATTCTGTTGAGTTGCTTGATGTGCATTCAGCCGACAGAAGCTTCCCTTCGGTTTTGAGGCGGCTGCCAGTCGTCAGTCGGAGAGAGGAAACGCTGACTCCTATCCAAGTACAGTACACGTCCAGTAACATGAGTTTCTTCGTGAAACCGGTATGTCCATTACAGGTGGCCGTTGAAGCGTTGCAGTCCAAAACGCAGCAGCTGCACACGATCCTTGCACACGTGCCCGTAGACGCGAAACGGCTTCAGCTCATGCTACAAGGCACAGTGCAAACAAGCGTGCGTTGATAACGTATAGCATTTTTCATGTGCTGCTCCGCTTACGTTGCGACCGCGCCCAGATTTCGAGTCACCCTCTCTATCTATGGTATGCGTATTTCGCTTCCTGACAAGCATCAACGACAGAGAAGCAGTAGTAGTGCAGTCACGCAAACAACTGTTAAACAGTGTTTTGGATTGAGCGTGATGTGGTTGCGTTTTCAGGTAAACGCTGGACCTTTGGCGTATGCGGAAGGTTTTGCGCAGCAAAACGTCACTGAAGAACAAAAGGCCATAAATTTGAAACAGCTCGAGTGTGCCTTTCGGTAAGCGCTGCACTTTCCATTGCCATTCTAACCGTATCCCTGTATGTACAGTACAGTACGTATGTATGTATTGTATGTCCAGTAATGGTAAAGCAGTAATCGTTTGCCAGTCAACGCACTGCAGTGGGCACGTTGCCCGCAAGACACTGTGATTAACGTTCTTGAAACGTCGCAGTGACATATATCTTTCGCCAGTGACGTTTACGGTGCGTTTGCGGTGTAGGTATACGATTAATGGCCAACTATTGTCCCCTGGCTGCCGTCTGTCTACCGGCTCGTTCCACACCCGAGTACGTCCAGCACAACCGTGCCACGAGTACTGTAGTACTACACGCGTCTCGATCTCCAGGGAGCTGCTGGCGACGTGCGCGGACTCGCTGCGTGTGAACGAGTCGCTGATCGGCGTGGACCAGCTCCAGTACCAGCAGTCGCTCGTCGACGGCTTCCGCGCGCTCGCGAGTCGGCTCCACGCGCTGCTCGGGCCGGACGTGCTCGCCGGCCTGGACGAGGAGGCGCTGGCCAGCGTGCGCGAGCTGGCCGCGGCGCCGCGACCCTCCGGCCTCCCAGAGGGTGCGAGCACGCCCGACGAAGACCCCACGCCCAGGGCCTCGGTCGTCGTCGCCCGTTCGCCCACGGAGCAGTTCCGCAGGACCATCAACGCGGCCCACCGATCCTCTCTGCACATCTTCGACACCATCAGCGGCGAAAGGTGACCCCCCCGCTCGTCTGGACACGCGGTAGTGTCGACATGCTATACAATATCAATTTACAATATCCACATACCTTACATGTAGACATCTTTGCTCGTTAGGCGTTTCGGAGGTAGTCGCTCAGTTCATTGGTCATTCGGAATGCGAACAGATGTACTTCCGTGTAGTAGCCGCGGGCTCCCCTGTGCGCGATGCGGGTTGATTCGTTGCTATTGCCTCTGGAGGTCGTGCAAACGGAGTGCATCGCTACGCTGTCACTGTGTAGTCTCCGCCGTCGTGCGTGTCGTTCGTTGTCCGAGAGCATATGTACGTGCCGCGTTGTTGCAAGAATCACGTGCTGTCAGTCAATCGACTGCGTGAAAAGCGGTGGCGCGTCCTCCCTCTCGCGTTCGCGTAACGGCCTCGGTGCAAAGTCGTTTGTCGGCTGCTGGCGGAAGGACGGCGTCGGTGGGGTCCGGGAGATTTGTGGAAGAGAAACGAGCCCATTTGTTTGCCCAGTGCAGCCTCTTGGACCACAAAACACGACTATGGTATGCGGCTTTACGGCGGTGCAAGCATGGCCCGACCGGCCGGTCGTCTGTTATCTCAACGGCTACTACTCGCGCAATTCACTCACTCTTCACGCCACCCACGGAGCTGTCGGTTCCCGAAAGAAAAGTCTAAAATCAAAAAAAATGAAGTGCACCGTCGGAATGTTCGTAGTCTTACTGCTACCTCTGCATTCCATCGCTGAATTACCCTCGCTGTCGTCTCTTGTTGAGCACCCATCGTTGACTATTGATCCATCGAGTTTGTTTGCCGAAGAGAATGTGCTGCAACTATCCAGAAGCTTGATGGCCTTGCAGAGAAGCAGCTTGGGTGGCGCGGTGTCGGAAAGAAGTGGCCGCGAGAACGCCTTGGGCATTGATCCACCTTGCTTCTCTGACTTGCAGTTTTTGGTCGCTTCGTTCTTCCACTTTTTCGAGGACAAAATCACCAGCCTCATTTGGTGTTATGAGGGCGCCAAACTAAGCGCTGTCGAGGAGCAACTGTGCAGAAATATGCGCGCCAGCCGTCACAACTGGATTTTAAAACGTGAGCCAGTAACTACCGGGTGTCCAGTCCAGTCCATTCAGTTTTGCTGTTTGCATACGATGAAATGGTGTAATGTAAAATGCACTATAGCACATTCAACATCAGTGAAGTGAAATTGAGGTTGTTTTGAGCTTTAGGTCTTTTGGAAGTTTTTTTTTTGTAAAAATCTTGTTCGATTGATGTACTGTAGACAGACGAACACTGACGTACATACGCTACCTAGATACGGTATACAATTTGTTTGCAGAGATTGATGCATCTGGAAAGATTCCAGCTGGCGTTTTGTTGGGAAACACGTACATGATTGGCAACTATGATCAATGTTTGTCTATTCGTGTTTCTAGTGGGCCCATCAATACAAACGACAGGTTAGGACGGCTGCTTGCATTGTACTTGCAGAACTTTGTGAGAACTTGCAGAACAGCAAACGTGTACGCACGCACACACCACAGCTCTCAAACAATAAAACCGATTTTGCCACATTTCAGCCACGTCTATCAAGGCAAGTACTGCACGGCATTTGTTCCAATTATAGCTGCAGCACAGAGCGTGGTGCGTGATGGCAAGCCCACTCGAATTCCTGAAGTGTGTACAGTATGCCATGCTGTAATTCAGAGAAGCGCCCCAGATCCTGACTTTTGCTGGAAAGACATTTTAGTAGCTGACTTCAACGCCGGGCTACCTATCAGGTGGACCTGGTGCTTACCCGACACATGCAGTTCAAGCGACGCAACGAAATTTGTTCGAGCACGTAAGCTGCCCGCTTGTTTTGTCAGCGCACCTAAAGATACCAACTTGTCCATTTCAGTTACTGGAGGCAAGAAGTCATTTGTGCGCTGTGTCCAATGTCTGGAGAAAGAGTGGCCACTCGCAAAAAGCAATGGAGCCATCGCCTTGCTGTGAGTGAAACTGATACATGCAAATCAGTCCTGTTTGTCATACGTTTAGGTGTGTAACTGCGGTGACACTCGTTCTTGCGTTTGTCGGAACAGTTATTCATCTGTGGTACGACTCGCTTGGCGTTAAAGACCCTAAGACCGGCCAGCCGAGCATAGGTCGGTAAGTGAGTACCACATACAGGTAGCTGAAAAGTATCCATTGCAGGATTTCCCATGAACTTGCTCGTGTGTTTCTCTGTAAAGAAAAGCACGTCGTTTTTATTCGACATGGAACACAGACCAGGTGTAATTCGGTGCATCAATGGGATGCGCTTTCTCGCCATGATGTGGGTGGTCGCTGGGCATTCTTATGAAATCGCCGCTGTTGGAGGTAACAGAGTAGTTTTCTTTAGTAGAGGCTTATCCGTTGTTTTTACTCTATTGTTTACCGAATGTTACACGACCATGTACATGCGATGTGTACTGGTACAGTGGTATGCATTGTTGCACGCCAATGTATGTACAATGTACATAACGCGTTTGTAAACGTTTGTACAAACGGTTGAACATTCAGACAACTTGCTTCAACTGTCCAAGATCACAAATTACTTCTTCTCATCTATTGTGCTCAACTTGTACCCATCAGTTGACACGTTCTTTTTTATTAGGTTGGTACTTTTTTGCTTTTGCACACATTTCCATGCATAAACAGCTTTATATGTTGCAGTGGTTTTCTCCTTGCATACTTATGGTTCAAGCAGATGACAAGATGTAATGGAGAGAAAATAAAAAGCCTTCGGCATTGGGTAGTCTTCTACGTTCATAGATACGTTCGGTACGGTGACCATAAACTTTTTAATTCGCACTGTATCACTTGAATATTCCAGCCTGACACCAGTTTACGCCTTCTCTCTATTTTTCATGGCTTTCATGCTACCATATGTTACGCGTGGCGCGATATGGCGTCAGTATCATGAAGTTGCAGAGAACTGCAAACATAACTGGTGGACGAATCTCCTATACATCAACAACCTCGTCAAACCGGGACCAATGGTGAACTGGTCCACCTTAGCACCACAATTGTTGGCTATGTATTTCGTTGATAATTTTGACAATTTTATTCTAGTGTATTCCGACCACGTGGTATCTTGCCAATGACATGCAGTTCTACATTCTGGCGCCACTACTGCTCGTCCCGCTGTTTTAGTAAGCACATCGTCTATATGCTCAGCTTTTTTTTTTTGTTTGACAGCACAGCGTACATTGGTCCAATTTTAGCTTCAAGAAAACTGCTCTGGCCTTCGCTGCCGCAGTCATGACTGGCTCATTAGCAATTAATGCCTACGTGATGATTAAGTATCGCTTCTTGGCTCGAGGCACGCTTCGTGCTGCGGAAGACGCGTGAGTGTTCTCTTTTCGGCATCCAACGCACTGTAAATGTGAACTGTGTACTACTTCATCGCTTAATTCAGTGTGTACTTTGACAAGCAAGTGTATGAGAACATTGTGTACTATCCGCCGTGGATACGCATCCAAGCATATCTTGTTGGCCTTCTGTTCGGATGGTTGATGCAGACGTACAAACCGAAGAAGCCGAACGCTGTATGATGCATTCTTTTGCAATTATTGCACAATTTGACAGTTTGAATTTGAAAACACAGGTTATACAAATGCTCGGCTGGTTCGTGGCCAGTGCAGCGTTGGGGCTTGTACTGTTCTTGCCGTACAAGCACTGGGACGGTGTTGTCTGGCCGCTGTGGCAGAGAGTGCTCTACAATTGCGCGTGTAGAATCACTTGGTGCATTGGCATCGCTTGGATTATATACGTGGAACTCACTGGATGCAAAGGTGCGACGCGTGTGTTTGAAAAATTTTGTTTTGAAGTTCTGAAGTGACCGTTCAGATATTGCAAACGTCGATTGCATTTTTTAGGGATCATTGTCAAGATTTTGTCCATGAGAATGTTTCTGCCGCTGGGAAGACTCGCTTACTGCATTTACTTGGTGCACCCGATCTTTTTCTTAGTGCAGTACGGCAGTGGAGATACTGTGCCTCATTACAGCGGGCACTTCAACTGGGTACATCCTCTTAAACAGGTTACTGTAGCCACACAAAGTCCTGCTTTGTTTCCAATATTTCAGTTGATCGTGCACACTGTTCCTACAGCGGTTGGAACCATTCTCGTATCTGTTGTCGCCACGTGTCTATTGGAACTACCAATAATTCAGCTGGAGAAAATAATCATCATGCCACTCCTAAACGGTCCATCAAAGGGTCCAGAAACTGTTGTCAACAAAAAGAAATAGATATGACATTTTCGGATTCATCGTGCATGTAATGTGTATTTGAGATTTTGAAGAAATTTGCTAATTGAAAAATGGCATTTTGTTGTGGGCATAACATCACATTCTGCCACTGCAGTGACTGCTTTCAGAAACACGGCCACTGCCTACACACAAAAAAGTTTACAACAATACCTCCACCACTTTTGTTTGTTTGGAGCGAGGTATGATTCTGCAGACAGAATATACGCTGCACTAATTCAACATTCACACAATTCAAGTAGATTTAAAGTTCTCTAAACTACCGTATGTGTTTCATTGCTTGAAGAGAGCAACATTGTAGTAACTGGAAGCTGAAACTTAAAAGCAAAATGATTAGGTGCACTGGTATTACACACTGCGATTCTAATTATATCCAACAAATCACCTATGTATGTAGATGCATATGACTACCGCGCGCTTTTGTTGATACAGTAGGCTTGGGTTACAGCTAGCAAGCGCTCAGTCCGCTCGCATCGCATAAACCCGCGAATTAGCTGCTCTCTGGTGTTATGTTACTGTTTTTGTGTTATACACACGCTGGCACGCCCAATAAACGAGACAAACTGGGCGACATGAGTCACACTGGGTTGATAGCATCAGCGACTGAACGAATATTATATTAGAACATTGAAAAATGCAAAAGTCCTTCTTCCTTCTTGTTGCTCAGGTGCTCTAATGGTATTCATAAGTTAGGTACACGGTCCTTTACGTAGAGCAGTCGTATAAGAGTGAAGAGTTGCACAAGCCTAAAACCTCCAGTTGTAGGCAGATGCAGATGTAGGTAATGTACATAACTCTGAAAATGTCAAATACGGCGATGGTGTTTATCTAAACCGGTGTTTAATAACGATGATGTACCAATCGTCCAAATGTCTGCCTGCAACTGGTTGGTCGTGGACTGGAGTCATCACAACTGTAATAAAAACTTGCTCTTCGAATTGATGTGATTTGATCAAAACGGTAACTAACCATTGCGTCAATTTTCGGGTCTGTAAACGAAATGGGAGCATCAGGGGTCCTAATTAGCAATTGTGACACCAACTTTACCAAACTAAAGATAAGATAAAGTTAAATAAAATCGTGTGCATTGTTTAAAAACGGTACATTCATTTTTGACCGACGCAGCGCCTATGCAATGCACGCACCCACACGGACTGCGATGAGTAACTTTAGTTGGTATTTGTCGGCAAGTGCGACTTCGTCGTCGAAGTCGACCTGCTGAGCTTCGAAGCAGAACGCGGCCTTCTACACGACGGGCGAGCCTGCGACTCTCGCGGCGGTCCATACGATGCGAGACGACTCGGCTGCAGCTACACCTTCTCGTTCTGTCTTGAGAAGTCGGCGATGCGTCACTTTTCACTAAAAAATGCTAATTCTACGTACAGTAGTCTAGTCTACCGTAAATCCTCCAATACAACCCCCCTCCAATAGAGCCCCCCTCCAATAGTGCCTCCGGGTATGGCAAGGTTGAAATAATATAGCCCCCTCCAATAGTGCCCCCGGAGGTGAGGGTTATGTTGTGCCATGTGCCTTTTATGGGCAAAAATATAGTGGTAGGTACATTTACATTGTGTATACACACTACTATTAACCAATAATAGTACGTTTCAGCAACTATTAACGGTAAATCAACCATTAAATGTGATCAACCAGTGATCAAAATCACCGAAAAATCGGCAATTTTGACAGCGAAACTAGCATTACCACTCAAATTTTTAGGTTAAAATAATTAAGGGCCCCCTCCAATAGTGCCCCCGGGTAAGGAGAGGTTGAAAAAATAGTGCCCCGGGGGCATTATTGGAGGATTTACGGTATCTAAATCTATACAGGAGTGCCGATGCATCCGCCTTACAAACGACGTGCTCCAACGAGTGGATTCGGCTGACGCACTTCAACGGTGTCCAGAGAGTGAATGTGACTTTCGAGCACACGCGCTACGCTGGCGGTTGGAACAACCCGCAAACGGCTGAGTTTCAAGGCCCTCTTTCGGTGATGCATAGTCTTCTTGTGTAGGTGCATATATTGTGTGAACCGTGCGATCATCACTTTTGGCAGGTTGTTCACATGAAAATGTTGATTGAGGACCAAGATCACAAAGTCGTGGCGCCAAGTGTGAACCGACAGGATGTCACTTTTGACTTGTTTTCTAGAAAACAACTAATTGCAAAGATGTCTGCTACTCTTCGTCTTGGAGAGATGAACCAAGCGCATCCCGTCCTGGTTCAAAGTCCCAACTCGCCAAGCGGCGCTGTCTCCAGGTCGGCCTGCATCGCAAAAGATCCATGATCCGTGCTGTGCAGTGTGATGGGTACATACATACCATCCACGACTGTACAAACGTACAGACGTGCAATTGTAGATGTACACAATTGCAGGTATACTTGTTCTATTTACCGTTCAGGATGTCGTTCCAATACAAGATTCGCTGCGCAGAAGGTTTCGGCGGTCCGAGCTGCTCGACACTGACGAATCGCAGCTGCGACGAAGTTCTGACGAAGAGCGGCCAGCGCGAGAGCGGAGTCTACGCCATCAGTCCCACCAACGGCGGCAACGTCACCGACGTCTGGTGTGACATGGACACCGACGGAGGAGGATGGACCACCATCCAAAGGTGCGCACAGGCACAACAGCTGTAGGACTTCGAAAAGTGACAAAGAACGGCTGTTTGCGCCTTCAGACAGGTGCCTGGAGGGGAGACGTTCGACCGCTTGTGGGACGATTACAAGCGGGGCTTCGGCGAGGTCTCGAAGAGCTACTGGATCGGCCTCGACGCCATTCGCGCGCTCACCATCTCCAAGCCGCACGAGCTGCTCGTCGAGCTCAGCGCTTGCGGCCCTCACGCCAATGAGACCTACCGACAACGTTATCGGGCCTTCCACGTTAGTGCGGGAGTCCGTGGCATTCTAAATTGCCTTTTGCCATCGATTAACGCGTGATTTTAGGTGGGAAACGAAGCAGAGCAGTACAAACTTTCGATTAGTGGCCACAGCGAAGGTAACATCGGCGACTCGATCGGCCTCTCGACCTCGGGCGACCTCTCGCAGAACAATATGCGCTTTTCGACCAAAGACCGCGACAACGACCGCTTCAGAGGCAACTGCGCAGCGCACTACAAAGGGTACGACACACACAGTTGCGTGCGTACATACTCGCCACGCGCGCAGAGAGTGGCAAAATGTGCGAATTTATAGCGGCTGGTGGTTCAATCGGTGCACTGCGGCCAATTTGAACGGCGTGTTGTACTCGAACTGCACGTACACGATGGACAGCCACATACACGGCGTCTACTGGAAGAGCTGGACGCCGTCCCTAGAGAATCTCGGCTTCTACTCGGCCAACGCTGTGTCCATGAAGATACGCCCTGTGGCGCTGCATCAGCCAACAGATGGAGATCTTCAAGGGTATGCATGCAACCGAAACGACTGCTCGGAGCGAGACATCTCGAAAGTCGACTTAGAACACCTGTGGAAGGCGACATGCGACTGAAAGGCGGCGTCTTCGAGGATGTTGAAGGTCGACTAGTCCGTCTGCACAATGGCGAATGGCTAACCGTCTGCGGAGATCTCAACCAAATGGATCTGACCGTGCTCTGCAGGGAGATGGATAAACCACTGCAAATAATTTTATTATTCCAGATTTTATTATTACTGTTTCACTATCTTCACACGAGAACTAATTCAGAGTGAGCGTTGCGCGTTA
>JASAMY010001228.1:0-44652 GCA_030248085.1 Paralinhomoeus sp. GSCO2_6 | reverse complement strand
GCACTATTGGAGGGGGTTTGTATTGGAGGATTTACGGTAATTACAATTTTTATTTGTCAGGTATTTCATCATACCTATATTAGTACGGATTTGGTTGTGTTGTGTTTTGCAGCAGACGTGACATTCCTTGAACGTACATAAATGATTTCAGCCAGTAGGTAAACGGACTTCCACCCCCCCCCCCCCACCCCACCCAAGCCGCGGCAGGATGTTTGGGTAAAGAGAAAGGATAGTGGCACTGGCAAGCGGAAACTGGTTCGCAAGTAGCCATTGCATTGCAGGCATGCATGCATGCCATCAGTCCGTCCTGAGCGTTGGTGCCGAATTTGCGCGAGGCGCGCCATTTAAAATGTAGGAAGCGACAAAGGGGGGTTCCGTTGGACAAAAGATAAAAGTTGGCCAACTCGTGTCAGCAGACTGTCTGGTGGACAGTCCCACTGTTATAAATCGGGGTGTCTGTGTCCCTTGCTGTGTCCGTGTCAGTATGTGCACCAAACAATAGGGCACATATGACATGCACAGAGTATGACATGCTAAAAGCACAGCCTAACTGCTGAAAGCATGCTTCAGCAACAGGCACTCATAGTTGCTGTGATTTTGATGCAAAATTTGGTGAGTCACATTCCAACGTTTGTGTGTCCGTTTCTCCAGCTGTGGCAGTCACACCAAGATAACACTTGGCCGCTCCATTGAGCTATTTGTCGGCTGTCGCCACATCAAAAAATTTTGCGTCAGCTCCAAACAACACCCGAATAACGGCGGTTACGCTGATTTATCGACACCACGTTGTAAAACGCACCATAATACATTCACCGCTTATGTAAATCGAACAAATTTAGGAGGTTGGAAAGGCCTTACGTAGTGCTATGCTACATCCCAGCTGTTTAACGTTTTTGCTCTGACAAATATTTAAACCCTTTGTGACATATTTTCGCTGTTTTGGGGCATTACAATTGAAATCGAAGTTTCGGTGCCTTCTTCCAGCGCTTATATCTTGCCAACGCGTGATCCTGTCGAGTCGATTTTTGGGGATTGAGATGAGCCAACATGGGACTACCAACGCTGCAATCTTCAAGAAAATCCGTCCACTGGATAAAAAGTCGAAATGTTGGTGTTGTCTCAAGTTGTGGGGTGCATGTTTTCCGATTTTAGATTTTTCACATCGCGAGTACGCCACTCTGGCTCCTCTAGCCACTGATGTATCATATTCTTAACAAATTTTCGCTGCACAACAAAAAATCGCCAAAAAACGGCCAGTGCCATTTATTTTTGAACAGACTATAGTGCCCTAGCGTACACGTCAGGAAATCCGTCAGTGCCTGACTGATAGATGCTGACAAGTGTCTGCGCATAGTCAAATGGTTGAACATTGTGCAAAATGAGAGAAGAATGCGCACTGCACGCACAACGGGAACTTACTAAAATTAGTTTGTTGCTTTGTTCACAGCAATTTGCTTTTGCTGTGAAATTCACGAATTGAGCTCTGAGTGCGGAGTATGCGAAAATAGGTTCGATGCACACAAAGACTCCGTCTGCCGATCAGCGAGTTGAACAATGGCGCCAAAGCGACCGAACAGATACTCAGCTGCTTCGCTCGCTTTCAAGTCTGCTGCGCTCGCTTTCAAATTGGGGCGCCACCGATGGGCAATCATTATTCGGCTTTTCAACTTCACTAGGCAGCGGAGCCACAGTCAGACTGGTCCATCCATACTCATCGACATGCAATCGGCGGTCGTGCTGAGTCTGACCGTGCTGCTGCTCGTCGCGTCGACGCTGCTGCCGGCGGAGGCTTTCAGCTTGAGGCAAGAGTTTCGCAACGCCAAGAAGCACGTCAAGCAGGGCATCAAGGAGGTGAAGAAGGGTCTCAAACAGGTCTCGCCCATCCTGGCGGTGGGCATGAACGCCTGGATCCCAGGCTCCGGCATCCTCGTCGCCGCCGCCATTCACGGCGTGAGTCGGCGGGGCAGCGGGCGCTCCAGCTGGGTGTCGGTCGATGCGCAGCGGACGCTGATTTATCGTTCAGGGCGGCCTGAAGGGCGTCAAGGAGCAGCTGAAGAACCTCGCCCGGCCCGAGAACCTCATCAACGTCGCCGCGCAGGTCGCCGGCTGCGACGTGTGCGGACCGCTCGTCAACGCGGCGCGCACGGGCAACCTCGAGGAGACGCTCAAGGACCCGCAGCAGCTGGCGCAGCTGGCCATCGCCGCGGGCGGAGACCCCACGCTCGTGAACGCCGCCATCGCTGCGCGCGACGGCAAAGTGAGCGTGGACGAGCTGCTGCAGCTCAGCTCCTCCCTCGGCGTCGACCCCGAGATCGTGCAGTCGGTGAAATTCATTTCCGAGAATGCCAAGCTGCTCAAGAAGGACGCGCTCGTGCACGTCAAGCAGCAGCTGAAGGACATGAGCCGTCCCGAGAATCTCTTCAACATGGCGGGCAAGGCTGCCGGCTGCCAGCTGTGCGCTGACCTGGCGATTATGGCGAAGGACAACAAGCTGAAGGAGAGTCTCCAGGACCCCATCACCGTCCAGAGGCTGGCCGAGGCGGCGGGCGCCGACCCTCACGTCGTCCAGCTGGCCATGGACGCGCATCAGGGCAACCTTAGCGTCGAGAACCTGGCCGGCATCGCAGGCGTCGACCAGGAGGTCGTGCAGGCGGTCAAGGACATCGCCAACTACAAGGAGACGCTCGACCGCATTCCCGGCGTCCCCAACGGCCGTGTCGTCAAGACGCCTGACGGCAGACTCGTCAAAATTCCGATGCACATGGGATACGGATTCATGGGATAAGAGCACCCAAAGTCATTTCATTCCAAGTACCTAAATAGGACAAGGCCTACACTGCAGACGTTGAAATTGCTTTGCCATGTGGGGTTCTCGATCCTTCCACACTAAAAACTATGTACCGATTAATATGTGATTGGTTACTAGGTAACGCTGACGCGTCGGTCATGAAACGTCCGGATGCAGATGGGAGAAACGATACTTTGGAGTTGCTCGACGGCGTCACCTCAGAATGCGCACGTGCAAGAGTTACGAAAAGCAAACGTTTAATTTTCGTTTGACATTGACGTTTGGCATTGACATTTATTTGGCAGCGTGTTTTGGATTCTTGTGAGTCACATGAAGCGTGCAGCTGCACGTGCGTGCTGCAGAGAAGCTGCTTGACGCAACGGACCTGAGCCTTGCCACTAGCGGATCCAAAGGGGGGGGCGGGGGGGCGTGCCCCCACCTGTCGTGGTCGGCAAAGGGGGGCAGCGGGGGCAGGCGCTGCGGCCAGAGAAGGGGTTGAGGGCAGTCGTTGGGGGCAGAGAACGTCGCGGGGCAGGCAAAGGGGGCAGAAGGAGCCCAGACGAGAGGGAAGAGGGACGAATCGGACTAATATTTGCCAATTTCCCATAGATTTACACACTCATAACCGGAAAATGTTTGCCTGCGGCGCTGTAGTGTATGGACGACTGCGTTTGTACTAATGTTTTGACTCTATATTTTGGTTCAGCTCGCCCATCCAAAGTAGAGATGCACGTAAGGCACGTAAAGGGGGCAAGGGATCCAAGCTGACCTAATGCGACTGTTTTGCCCAATAAAATAATGCTCAAAATGTAGGTTGGAAAACCAAAATTTTCGCCTGCGGCGCGCACTTTTGTGCATACTTTTTGGCCACAACTCCATGCTAAATTCCTTGAAATTCTAAGGAATGAGGCAGTTAACATTGAAAATTTTCGCCTGCGGCGCGATTTCGAAAATTTTGAACAAAATGTCTCACGTATTCTACTAAAAACAACCTAAAGAACCGCAAAAATGCAAAATGTGTGTTTTGTAGCGTCACTGCTTGCTGTAAGTGTTGAAAAATATGCGAAAAGTGGGCTCCGGCGCCAAACGCGCGAAATATAGCTCTCCAATTGAAATTTAAGCCGAAAAAAAATTTTGAGCTTGCCCCCCCCTGTCAGAAAATCCTGGATCCGCCAGTGAGCCTTGCACATCCATCTAGTTTTGGCGCCGCATGAGCGCAGTAGGGATCTATTTCTCTGGCGTCTTCTCGACATGGACTCTTCCAGAATTGCGTCTCGTCTATAGTCCAGGCAGCTTGAACGCGCGTTCTTTTCGTAGAGATGCAAATTCAGCAATGTCGCAGTCGTCCGCTGGTGACGTAGCCTGGCATTGTTATTATTGACTTATACCTACCTACCAACTTTCCGTTATCTACGTCGCTTAGCGTCGTCAGGTCGACAGCGTCGCTTGACCCAACCTCATAGCCGGACGATCAAACAAAGCCAAGGGTGGAGAGGAACCCAAGAGAGAAAACTGCGGAGACAACCGATTCCCCAATGGCCGAACTGAAACGAGACGGACCCTACGCTTTCGTCGTCCTTCTCAGCTGTTTCTGCATTCAGGCCATCGCCAGGTATTGCATCATGTAACTATCGCAGGTCGCAACAAAATCACAAGTAAATTGTGGATTCGGAATTCAAACTTTAGAGGCATGATCAACTCGTACGGGCTCTACTACGCTGCGTTCGTCGACCGGTTGGGATGGACTAGAAGCCGAGCCGGCCTGGTCACCGGAATCGCCAGCTCCTTCGCCAATCTCGCCGGTTCGTGAACAGGAGGTGCCCAGTAAAAAAGTGTATTGGGAAGACCCTCTTAGGACGCTGTTTTTGCGGCGTCCCTGCAGGGCCGTTCGCCGGCTTGGCGCACGAGGGCGTCGGCAGTCGAAGGCTGGCGATCTTTGGCGGCGGCTGCGCCGCTGCAGGATTCGCCGTCGCCGCCTGCGCCTCTGCTGACGACGCGGTCTTCGCCGCCGCTCACGCCGCCATCGGTTTCTGTTCGCAGATTTTTTCGCGTTTTCCGACTCTCGGAATGTTCTGGAACTGTAATCAACAAATTAACCTATCGGAAATCCCCAATTGTACCGCCGACGTACAATTGTTTTAATCCTAGTGCAACTCGCTGGTAAAAACAGACTTCGCAACTGGAAAGGTGACCGAAAAGCGCTCCGCTGTTCATTGGGTTGTGTTTTCAGGAGCCGGCTTCGGCTGCGCCTACATCACCATCGGCGTGACTCTCGCCGCCTACTTCGCCAAGTACAAGCGCGTCGCCTTGGCGTCGATCGGCGTGGGAGCGGGAGCGGGAGGGATCCTCTTCCCCTTCGTCTACCGCTGCACAATCGACACGTACGGACTGTACGGCTCCATGCTGCTCAACGTGCGTTTCTCTTCTGTCGCTCCCTGTCGTGAAGACGTGAAAAACTGGTGAGCACCCGAGAGGATCCGTAGCCTAGGCTCTTTGTCAGTCAGATGTTCCAGTCCGACGGGGCGCTGGGATGGGATTAGATTGCATTTTCAGTCCGGCTTTGTCCTACAACTCGTCGTGTTCGGCTCCATGATTCGCCGTCCCGAGACTGCTTCTGGCTACCAGTCCACAAAGGTCTCCTCGCTCGGGAATACCGGGAGCAGGAGGAGAGCGCTGGCGTCGATCTTCCTGCTGGGCCGCTTCTGGCTCTTTACCCTGCACACGTGCTTGAGTTCGGGCATGACGTCAGTCGACATGTACACCATCAGCTCGCTCGCCGCCTCTCGAGGCCTCACAGACGCCGAGGCGGCCACGCTCCTTTCCCTCAGTCAAGTGGTAGGGAGAGCGCGCGTCCAACTGGGCGCAGGTCGGTAGGGGGCAGCCAACGCCCCCGGGCGTTCAGGGCACGACGGCCGGTCGTCTGCTGGTGCTCTGCTCGGCGCAGTGGCTGCCCAACCAGGCGGCCGTGACGCTGGCCGGCGCGCTCTGCTACGCGACCGGCGCGGCGTTCGTGTGGACGATGGGCGCGTCCTTCGGCTCCATCGCGCTCTTCGCCTGCGTCGGCATGCTCGGCAGCGGCGTCGTCAAGGGCGCCTGGATCACGCTGCTCGCCCAGCTCTTTGACCAGCGCCAACTATCCGTCGTCCTCGGTCTCAACCGAGGCCTATGCGCCGCCAGCATCGCCCTCTGCCTCGCAGCCGCCGGTCAGTCACCACCCCGGTCGTTTCATGAGACACTTATACGTACCGCTGGCTGCTGTCATGGATTGCAGTTGCAGTATACATACGTTGTTTGTCACAGTTGTTGTTGTTGTTTGTTCACAATCAGGCAAGATTCTGGTACAAAAAATGAGCATTTTGAGAAGCAACATATACACAAATTCTAGGTTTTCTGGGAGACGCCTTCTCAATAGAGACGAGCTACGGTTTAACGCCGCTGTTGGGAGCGTGCAGCGTTGTCATCTCACTTCTGATCTTCGCGCTCGACCGTCGCGGCCCAGCGAAGGCCGTCAAGTGCTGACTTCCACTGACGATCGGGCAATCTCGAAGTGTCCTCGATGCTGTACCCGAACTTGGAGGATTCTGTTCACTTTCTCAGTTGCGAGACTCCACAAAGGCGGCGACTAAGACGCCCCTAATACATAGGTATGTACTAGATACCTAAGAATGAATAAACCACAACTTATAGCAGCCCTACCAAAGCAATGTTGGAAACCAAATTGAACAGAAAATAATTGTGCACCTGATTCTTCTGTTACGTCCCGTCGATTTCAAGGAAATCTTGGGTGAATTTTGGACATACCCCGGAGTGCTTGTACACACAGTTTCGTGAGCAACCGTTCCGCGCAACTGTATAAGGTACGAAGTGTACGAAATGAGGTCAAGAAGTCGCAAACTTGTTCGACCACGAGAATAATTTTGCATCTCCGATTCGCATCACCGATTGCGATCAAACTTGGAGACGTCCTTTAATTGGATGTTTAGTATGCGCGCTTAAAATTTCGCCTCGACATGTATATGTACATGTATGTGTGTGAGACTGTGTGACGTGAGAGTGTGTTAGAGTGTACCAACGTTATGTGCGCAGCGTCATTTTCCTTCAAAAATCGCCTCAACGCGCTTTGCGTCAACTTTATTCAAATTTATTAGCCCAACCCTCTATTTTGCCCCCCCCCCCATATTTAAACCCTCTCTTATGGCTCGAATGAGACAGGGCTTACAAGTACGGTATTCACTTTTCAAAATCAAGTAAAAAATTCTAAAAAAACCGTAAATCTTCTACCGTAAATCTTCTAATAGTGCCCCGGACACTGTATGTACTTTTCACCTCTCTTTACTCGGGGGCACTATTGGGGGTGTGTTGCGTTTCTTAGGTGATAAACAGTTCAAAGTAGCTCAAATGTCATTCTTTAATGGTTGTGGCTGTGGACACACCACGTATGTACATATACGATAAGGTAATGCGGACGTGTCGGTCATGAATCCAAGAAATGCGCAAGAAGCACGTCAAGCAGGGCATCAAGCCGGCCTCGCCCATCCTGGCGGTGGGCATGAGCGCCTGGATCCCCGGCTCCAGCATCCTCGTCGCGGCCGCCCTGCATGACGTGAGTCTGCAGCAGCGGGCGCTCTAGCTGGCTGTCGGTCATCGCGCAGTGGGCGCTCATCGTTCAGGGCGGCCTGAAGGGCGTCAAGGAGCAGCTGAAGAACCTCGCCCGGCCCGGGAACCTCATCAACGTCGCCGCGCAGGTCGCCGGCTGCGACGTGTGCGGACCGCTCGTCAACGCGGCGCGCACGGGCAACCTCGCGAAGACGCTTGAGAACCCGGAAGAGCTGTCGAAGCTGGCCATCGCCGCGGGCGCCGATCCGGTGGCCGTCAACGCCTTCATGGCTGCGCAGGACGGAAAGCTGACCATGGACGACGTGCTGCGCTTCGGTCCTAGTGTCGGCGTCGATCCCGAGATCGTGCGCTCGGTGGAATTCATCGCCAAGAACGGCAATTTGCTCAAGAAGGACGCGCTCGTGCACATCAAGCAGAAGCTGAAGGAGATGAGCCGTCCTGAGAATTTGATCAACATGGCGAGCACGGCTGCCGGCTGCCAGCTGTGCGCCGACCTAGCGATCATGGCAAAAGACAACAAGCTGAAGGATAGTCTCCAGGAGACCCCATCCCGGTCCAGAAGCTGGCCGAGGCGGCGGGCGCCGACCCGCACGTCGTCCAGCTGACCATGGACGCGCATCAGGGAAAGCTCAGCGTCGAGAACCTGGCCGGCATCGCAGGCGTCGATCAGGAGGTCGTGCAGGCGGTCAAGGACATCGCCAACTACAAGGAGACGCTCGACCGCATTCCCGGCGTCCCCAACGGTCGGGTCGTCAAAACGCCTGGCGGCAAGCTGGTCAAGGTGCATCGGCGTGTGGGATACGGATTCAAGGGATAAGGAAGAGGCACAACTGCATGCGCACATGCATTGTCTTGATGTGTCACGTTTTCTTGCCTTTTGACTTACTCTTTCGATTGGCCATGAGCGCGCTCGGCTGCTGCGTGATTTCTGCATCTCCTTTGTTTTTTCTTGGTCCTTTATTTCTTCGGATAAGGCTAAGGCTCTTATATCTTTGGAACCGTATGTTTAAGTGAACACAACGTATACAGTGAATCTGCAGCCCAAACAAGGGCGTTCCAACGGTACGCAAATGTTTGAAAAAGCTAGAGTATTGTATGTCCTTGCTAGATTATGGTGCGTTTTGTTCCTCCGGTTTCATCTGTATCAGCGATAGCGTGCATTAAGAAAAGGTGCGACAGCTGGGTTCTGCACCCTCAATAACCTGGGTAGTAATTTGAGAAGGAGAAAGGGATGTGTTCCGTTCCAGCGCGCCCAAAGAAAGGCGACACGCAATACCACGCAGCGGAAGGGGTTCATGGAATTGCGTGATTCTAAATTGGATCCCTTGCTCGTCGAGGATAAACCGAAAACCTTTCAATCAGTTGAAGCCCACTGACACACGCCAAAAGAGCCCTCCTTAGCTAAGGGTTCTATGGGTTTTCAGATTCTTAGAGGCTAAGACTAAGAGGGTAAGAAGGCTAGTGACATACCGTAAACCCTATAATTAGCCCCCGTATAATTAGCCCCACCCCTATAATTATACACCCTCCTAAGACCACTTTGAGTTAATAAGCCCCCCCCCTATGATTACACCCCCTCCCTAAATGGACTATCGTCTGAAAGGCAACATTTTCCATGTCTGGGTGTAGGTATGTATGGTCGCGTATGTGTATGTATGTACACGTATGTGCATGTGAGACTGTGTGAGAGTGTGTTAGAGTGTACCAACGTGTGTGCACAGCGCCTTTTTCCCTTAAAAATCGCCTCCACGCGCCTTTTTGCCCACACATCTTCCCACTTGTCGACACTTCCAGTTTATAAGCCCCCCCTATAATTATACACCCTCCGAAGAGCTCGAACGAAAAAATTAGCCCCTGGGGGGCTAATTATAGGGTTTACGGTATGCGTACAAGGCACATCGCTACATGCGTTGCAACAATGACTCTATTGCGGTGCGTGACATTCCGTTTAGGCAGAGGTTGCCGTAAGTAGCGGTTCTACTGTCCTATTCGATTTCCCGATTTAATGCCGGCATTTAGGGACGTTTTCGTTCCGATATTGCAATTTTCGAAAGCCGCTGTGCTGTAACCACAAGCTGATAGCGCGCCAAACAGCGCGCAGTTCGTCAGCCGAGCAGTGAGAGAGCAGAGAGCCGAGCCGAGCAGAGCAGCGTTCACTATGGCCGTGCCCACGGCCATAGTGAACGCTCGGGCGCATGTTCGTCAAGTTCACGCTCATGGACGGCGCCCTGTTGGCGACGGCGTCCGTCTCGGTGGTGGTCTACGTGCTGCTGCTGGTCGTGCTCGTGCGCCACCGCTGGACGCCGCCCCTCGACAGCTCCTTCTACCACCTCAGCGTCGCCATCGGCTGCGCGGACCTCTGCAGTCTGGGCATGACCTACCTCGTCGGCAGGCCCGTCGAGTGGGGAGTGCTCGTGCAAGAGGTGTTCCTGCCAGGGAGGCGGCTGGCGCAGCTATAAAAAGAGGATCTACCTACATGTGCAGTATGTACGGCAGGCACTAGCGGATCCAGACGGGGGGGGAGAGGGGGGTCTCCCCCTCCTGTCAGCTCAGATTTGGAGGGGAAGGAGGGGGAGAGATCAAGGGAGAAGCAGGAAAGAAGGGCGAGCACAGGGGGAAATGGGCAGATTTTTACGTTTCCTCCAATTAAGGCACTTAAAAGCGCAAAATTTTCGTCTGCGGCGCTTTGGTTCTCTTCCAACTCACCTTTGATTCGTAAGGGTGCTAAAAAATACCGTCATGTTTGTCTATATTCCACAGCAGTGTAGTTTGTGTGGTGAAAAGAAATTGAGCTTCTCCCCCCCCCCCCACTCTGTCAAAAAATCCTGGATCCGCCAGTGACTGCAGGATGTTTGGGCGCTTGACCGTTTTGGGCGTTGATCAATGCTTTGTTGAAAAACGCAATCAGCGGAATCTGTAACTCGTCTCCCAAGCCTCACCCCTTCTGCCAACGGTGAGCGTGACGCTGACTTCGATCGTGATGATGGTCCAGGCGGCTGGAACGACACTGCTCGCCGTCAACCGCATGATGGCGATCGTCGTGCCCAAGACTTACGAGCGAGTGGGCATTCTTTCTCGCACGCACGCACGCACGCACATAGACACCCACGCACCGGCACACACGCTCGCACCGGCACGCACGCCCGCACCGGCACGCACGCCCGCACCGGCACGCACGCACGCACGCACCGGCACGCACGCACGCACGCACTCACGCACGCACGCACTCACATACTCACGCACGCACCGGCGCGCACGCACGCACGCACGCACGCACGCACGCACGCACGCACGCACGCACGCACGCACGCACGCACGCACGCACGCACGCACGCACGCACGCACGCACGCGCGCTCGCACGCACGCACCCAAGCACGCACGCACGCACATACACACGCACGCACCGCCACGCACTCACGCACGCACGCACGCACGCACGCACGCACGCACGCACGAACGCACGCACGAACGCACGCATGCACGCACGCACGCACGCACGCACGCACGCACGCACGCACGCACGCACGCACGCACGCACGCACATACACACGCACGCACCGGCACGCACGCACGCACGCACGCACGCACGCACGCACGCACGCACGCACGCACGCACGCACGCACGCACGCACGCACGAACGCACGCACGAACGCACGCATGCACGCACGCACGCACGCACCGGCACGCACGCACGCACGCACGCACGGACGCACGCACGCACGGACGCACGCACGCACGCACGCACGCACGCACGCACGCTCGCACACACGGACGCACGCACGCACGCACGCACGCACGCACTGGCACGCACGCACGCATAGATTTGGACTCTGAGGAACTACTGGTACGCGATTGCTGTCATGGCGCTGTCGGCTTCGTGGTGCCCCTTCGTCGTGATTCTGAACGCCAAGCCGTTCTTGTACATCCACCCCCAACAACCGGACCGGGCTCTACGCCATGCAAAATCCGGTAGATTCGCGGACCTATACATACTGTACGTTGTGCACTGCGCTAAGGCACACAGCGATGCAAATTTTTTCGCAGGCGTATGTATTTGCGTAGCGTCTATGGCCCCTGGGACGCATATCGTACATATGTATACTGGGGTGGAGCAGGGAAAGCGCATGTCATAAAAGGTGGTGGGGGCTGCTACATATGTATGTACCATAGGTTTTGGGGGTGAAACACCCACCTCGTATTGTTTGCTTTGTCACTACTACCGTACAATTCTCAAATTTAGTTTTCCCAACTTCAAATAGAAATATTGTACTCACTCTCCACTAGCGTGCCCGGATAGCCGAGCGTTGAGCCAATCGTACCCCGGCCTACTATTGTTGGAGAATCCAGGGCGGTACAGTCTGCTTTGGCAGTCGACGAGTTGTACTTTGCCTTCGCCTGCTGGCAGGGACTGCTGTTCTTGTCGGTGGCCGGGATGCTGACGGCGATGGCGGCGGTCTCGGCGAGCTGCTACGCGGCCGCCGTCGTCGTCCTCGTCAAGCACAAGCTCAGCATCGGCCCGCGTCGACCGGGCGACCAGCCACGGGCCACTTCGGCCGCTGAGGTCTGCGACCACACCCTGTCTGTCTGTCTGTCTGTGCGCCGGTTCCATTCGTAACCATAACAACGGTAACAATCCGAAGAGTTGCGCGCGTGTTTTCTCTGTAGATTCCAGGCAGTGCACCGGCAACGGCTCGCATTCGGCACATACATTGTGCCGTCCCTTTTAGACGATGGTTCATTTAGGGAGGGGGCGTAATTATAGGGGGGGGGGCTTATTAACTCAAAGTGGTCTTGGGGGGGTGGAGTATTATAGGGGGGGGCTAATTATACGGGGGCTAATTATAGGGTTTACGGTACCTATAGCAGTGGGCATGTTAGTTATTGCTATAGTAGCCGCTCCGTGTTGCTGAGCGCAGCGAGGTGAAGTTACGCACTGACGGACGAGGTGCACACTGTTTGCACACGAAGTAGTACGCTACGTACCGTATAAGGCGTATGCATACATGGTATATTGTAAAATTGTAGGTAGCGCGCGTAGGTATGTGTTGGACGGCTTCAGCTGCGCCTGGCGGCGTGCGGCGCGGCGATCTTTGCGGCTCAGGCGCTGCTCGCCTCCATCTACGTCCTCTTGCTCATCTTCACGGGACCCCAGGCTGTCGCCTTACTCTACGCCGCTTGGTGCGCTTGCTCGTGCACAGCCACACTTCGAAACGCGCGCGCCAGCACGCACGCACCAGCACGCACGCACCGGCACGGAAACACCGGCACGCACGCACGCACGCACGCGCGCGCGCAGCCGCCCATGCACCTACAGGTCCCTCAATTAACCGCCCCCCCCAAGCACACGTACACTGTAGACTTGAGTCTGCACTTGAGGTTCGTGGTCATGGACTTCTGCAACTACGTCAATCCCTACTCGATTCTGCTGGCCTCCAAGTCGGCCCGCGCCCAGTTCCTCGCGGCGTACGGCTGCGGCGGCTGC
Source organism: Paralinhomoeus sp. GSCO2_6 (assembly GCA_030248085.1). Classification (NCBI taxonomy): domain Eukaryota; kingdom Metazoa; phylum Nematoda; class Chromadorea; order Monhysterida; family Linhomoeidae; genus Paralinhomoeus; species Paralinhomoeus sp. GSCO2_6. The sequence goes on along the minus strand of JASAMY010001228.1, from coordinate 31,763 downwards.
AGCGGCGAGAACCGGGCCCAGGCGGTGCCGGGCATGAGCACCACGGTCGTCGGAGCCGCTGCGGCCAACCAAGCGACCGCCAACCGATGAGTCGTGTCAACATCCTTGACGTCATGCATTGATTTGTCCGCTGCGGCGGTCTGGTTTTGGGCTTCGGGGCAAAGATCGTAGACAATACAGGTAGAATTAGACCCCCCTGCCCTCCGCAAATAGACTTAGCCGCTCCCACTGGGATTCTGTTTATTCCCCACGCTAGAATGACCCCCCGCGAATGAAACAAATGGCCCACGGTACGACGATTGGCGAATAAAATAGACGAGGTCAGCGCTGTTGATATTCTGTTTCTGTGTCGTTCGGGTTCTTCGTTTTGTTTCGGTTGCTCTGGATATGTTGTTAGTTCCTGAGAGCACACCGGCTCCACTCTTCTTACGCGCTCCGTAGACACGTGCTAGTTATGTCGTGATCTGTCGAAACGAATCACCTGTCGACCACGAAACCACGATTACGACAGAGACTGCTTGCTTTGCTATCGATATTTTCATTTGTATGTCTGAAACCTGTCTAAAACCTGGTATAGCCGTCCTCCTATCCCATCAATCCGTATCCGATGTACATCGGCACCTTGACCAGCTTGCCGTCGGGCGTTTTGAGGACGCGACCGTTGGGGACGCCGGGGATGCGGGAGAGCGTCTCCTCGTAGTTGGCGATGTCCTTGACCGCCTGCACGACCTCCTGATCGACGCCTGCGATGCCGGCCAGGTTCTCGACGCTGAGCTCGCCCTGATGCGCGTCCATGGCCAGCCGGAGCGCGCGCGGGTCGGCGCCCGCAGCCTCGGCGAGCTTCTGGACGGTGATGGGGTCCTGGAGGCTCTCCTTCAGCTTGTTGTCCTTCGCCATGATCGCCAGCTCCGCGCACAGCGGGCAGCCGGCCGCGTTGCCCGCCATGTTGAAGAGATTCTCGGGACGGCTCATGTCCTTCAGCTGCTGCTTGACGTGCACGAGCGCGTCCTTCTTGAGCAGATTGCCGTTCTTGGCGACGAATTCCACCGAGCGCACGATCTCGGGATCGACGCCGACACTAGGACCGAGACGCAGCACGTCGTCCATGGTCAGCTTTCCGTCCTGCGCAGCCATGAAGGCGTTGACGGCCACCGGATCGGCGCCCGCGGCGATGGCCAGCTTCGCCAGCTCTTCCGGGTTCTCAAGCGTCTTCGCGAGGTTGCCCGTGCGCGCCGCGTTGACGAGCGGTCCGCACACGTCGCAGCCGGCGACCTGCGCGGCGACGTTGATGAGGTTCCCGGGCCGGGCGAGGTTCTTCAGCTGCTCCTTCACGCCCTTCAGGCCGCCCTGAACGATAAATAGGCGCACACTGCGCGGCGAGCGAGAGCTCTCGCTGCCGCTGACTCACGCCGTGCAGGGCGGCGGCGACGAGGATGCCCGAGCCTGGGATCCAGGCGTTCATGCCCACCGCCAGGATGGGCGAGACCTGCTTGAGGCCCTTCTTCAACCCGTCGATGCCCTTCTTGACGTGCTTCCCGGCGTTGCGCAACTCTTGTCCCAAACTGAACGCTTCCGCCCGCGGCAGCAGCGTCGCGGCGAGCAGCAGCGTCGCGGCCAGCAGACGTAGTGCGAGCGTCGACTTCATGACAACGAGATTTGTCCGTGGGTGGCGGGGCCAATCAATGTGTTGTTCAGTTGGAGTTGCGAGCTGTCGCCCTGCCCGCAAGAGGAGCAGCTGCAGCTGAGCAGTCGGTCGGCCGACTCCTGACAGTCGCAGCCGCTCGCGACGGCGACGCATTGTTTCCCGGCCGACCAATAATATCCGTATTCCAGGAGCAGCACGGATGCGGCGTCCTCCACACGAAAACTGTCCGAAAACTGAAATCGCTAGACCGCACTGCGCAGCAATCGGTCTATGCCGATGCTAGCTATAGATAGATGCTCATCACAGATAGGTTAGGCGATAGTCTTTCCAGATGTGTCGAGCCATCATGGCATGGGTAGACCGAATTAATGGGTCGACAAACATCGAAAGCGATTGCACACACAGCGCTCGTATGGTCAGTGGAACGGAGCTTCTTTGTCAGTTCAAAAAATTTTTTCTTGCAAAGTCAAACCATCATCAGTTGCACTCGAGAGTCAACAAACCTTGGAAGAATGGCGGTTGCTTCCGCGCAGTGCTCTTTTGGAACGACTAGAGTGCGCGCAACCTATGACTTCATTGAACGCTATACAGTGCTGTGCTGAATAAGGATCCGGACCAACAGTGAACGAGACTGGAAAGGAGAGAGAAAGCCTGCAAGCCACCAGAATCGGGCTGACTACGTCCTCTTCAATAGGTCTTCAATGTGATGCGGCACGACCCAATACAAGAAGAGACCCACACGAACATTGAAGCAGCCCCAAGCACAAGCTCAAGCGAGATGGGATGTGAGGGAACGTCCACGCTACTCCGCAATTTCAGTGCCAACACTCACTACGATGCTTTGACGCCCTGTATTATTTGGAATCTGGACGTGTGCGGGTGCGTGTGTGTGTCGGTCGTTGCGATTGTCGTCGCTTGGTATCACGGCACTTGCGTAACAACCGCGGTCACCAATTTCCATCGTTCTAACTTCATCATCCTCGCATTTCGAGCGACGTGCACGGCAATCAACACTACTCAAAGAGCGCTGCGTTTTTGCTCGGGCCCGGGACAATAAAAATCCGAAACAAGTCAGAGAGAGAGTTGCAAAAGGGTTAGATGGGCGTTCACTTGACTTGGTAGAGACAGATGCTTGAGCAGTCCTCAAAGAGGTCTTGGTTCGTGCCGCAGTATTTGGCCGCCGTCGTCTCGGAAGGCACCTAGACGGCAGCCCTTGTCGACGGCAACGATTAGCGGGCATCAATTCTGTGCTGGCGTCAGTGCGTACAGATACGTGATTGTGAGTGCCTGTACGTGTGTGCGTTCCGGTGCGTGCGTGTGAAGTGCGCGTGCATGCGTGCCGGTGCGTGCGTGCCGGTGCGTGCGAAGTGCGTGCGTGCCGGCGCGCGCGTGCTGGTGCGTGCGTGCGTGAGTGTGTACCGGTGCGCGCGAGCCGCTGCGTAAGTGCCGGTGCGTTCGTGCTTGGCCCGTGCGTGCGTGTGTGCCGGTTCGAGCGTGCCCGTGCTTCCGTGCGTGCCGGTACGTGCGTGCGACGTGCGTGCATGCGTGCACGCCGTTGCGTGCCGGTGCGTGTGCGTGCGTGCTCGCGCAGGCGCACCTTCTCTGCCCAGTCCTGGACTTGGAATCCCAGGCCGACCAGGTGCGCGGTCAGGGTGACCAGGTCCGGGTTGGTGACGAGCACCGTTCCGGTCCGGCAGTGCTGTCTGAGGAAGCGCCAGCAGAGCTCCTGCTGCTGAGGGGGCAGGAAGAACTGGAAGACGTTGTTCAGGACCAGCACGTCGGCGCTCTCCACCAGCGCGGCCTCCTCCAGCACGTCGGCGGCGCGCACCAGCACCTTGGACGTCATGGAGAAGGCGTCGACCAGGCCCGTCTGGAGGCTGGCCAACTCGGCGTTCATCTCCACGCCAGCGATCGACGATAGCCGCGGACTGAGCAGTGACGACCCAACGATGCTATGCACAGGCACGTGCAGGCATACGTGAAAAAACCGGGTTTTTCGGCCGGGGCGAGGGGGTCGTAGAGAACCTTCTGGGGGCAGGGGGCAGGAAATTCCTGAGAGGTATCAAATCTGTGCGCCGATATCTGGTCAAAATAGGGTGTAAACAGCTTTTTGAACTACTACAAAGTGGCAAAAACCACCGAAAACGACGAATTACACCATTTTAGACAATTTGAACCAACTTCCCGGGGAGGGGAGGGGGGTAGGGAATATGCGCAGAGAAGGACGAACCTGTAGAGAAACGCGGCGTAGAGGACGGCGCCGAGTCGAGAGCCCACGTCCAGGAGCTTCTTGCCGGTCAGCATTTCCGGCGGCAGCAGAGCCGTGAAGATGTACCTGCAACGGCAGCAGCAGTGTCGACGAGAATCGGATCGGACGTCAGTGACAAGTCAAATCCCGTCGCGGTTCCACTGAGTCACGCTCACGCACCCACTTGTTTGTTGTTGTTGGATTAGGGGCAACGCTAGGAGGCTGTCAATATACCGTAGCCCATATATCATGCCCTTCTCCATGACGCGTTCCCGTCTAGAGCCGCATGGTTAGCCAAAGACATTCGGAAGGACGCCATCTGTGATCTAGGGCAGCGATGGCACGAGCAAGTCCACTGAGAGGGAAAACGAATCCCCTTGGGCAAGGCATGAACGCTCTCATAGCTTCGGTGTCAGGCTGCTCCGGGGCTTCGGCCCGAAATCCGTGCCGGGTGGGTGGCCCACCTTCCCCCGCCGGTGTTGTGATACTGACCCACCCGATGCGTCAATATTGTTTCGCGGCGTCGTGCTGTGTGGTGGTGGTGGTTGTCAAACAAAGTTTCAAAAAGTCAGGTCATCGCGACGCACTTGAGCTGCCCCACGCTGAGCGAGTGACTGACGAATGTCAGCGGCTGCACGCCTCTGTGAGGGGACCGTAGTTCAACCGACAGTCATAATTAGTCGCTGACACGTCAAAACGCTCGCTAATTAATTAGTGAAAAATTAATTGGGGGGGGGCAGACGACGGTCCCTGGAGCCGCACGCCTTGCAGAAGTGCCGCGATAGTCGGCCTTCCTCCACCAATTCGTCCAGCTCGTCGTCGTCATAGAGGAACGAATCGACGTGCACCTGCAATTTTTTTTTTGTTCGCCACTCTTTGTCAAACACTTTGGGGGGGGGGAGAGGAGTAAGCCGGGTTCGGGCCATGTGGAAGACACTTTCACTTCAACCAAAACCATACGCATCCAACTGCAGATGTGGGGGCATACGTACACGGAATCGACAGGTTACGCAGACAGGCAATCGCATTTTTTTGTAAAGGCAAAAAGGAGTATGGCCGTCACGTGAGCTCAAGTCTGCGATGTGTGGGACCCCCCTCCCCCAACACCCATCCCCTGCAGTTGCAGACAGGGGGTGGGGGTTGACCATACCGTCGTGTTTGGGTCGCACTCGGAGCCGACTCCGTACTCTGGGTGTGTGCTGCGTTCGGAAGAGACAACAGCGTTGAGAGGCAGCTGAATTGGAACGCGTTGGCAAATCACGAGTTAAGGAACTTGATGTGGAATGTGTACTTTCAAATTTAATAGGGCCAATTCAACGTTTTACATCCATCCACCTTTTCCAGGAGTACATAACATGTTACTGGGTTTTTGAAGTGGGGTGGGGGAGAGGGGTTGGGTCGGAGACCATTCTGGGTGAGGGTGGTAAGCAGATTTGAAAGGGGAGGGGGCGGGGTGTCGGAAGGGAAGTGTACCTAAATAGTGTCTAAATATGCACTTTTTGGTCAAAATTGGATATTAATAGCGTTATTTAGCTGTTTTAGGGTCAAAAGCACCAAAAACGGCGAAAAATACACTACTTTTTCTACAATTGTAGGCAGGTTGGACAACTTCAGAGAAAATTCTGGAGGGAGGAAGGTTGGAGAGGGGTCAGAGTAGGGGACAAAACCCAATAAGAACTGCGGAAACGTAAGCTCGCTATTTCATTTAGCATTTTTGCATACAATGTCATTGCGATGCAAAGGCATTTGTACCTTCAGTCTGAGCTGTTGAATGATCTGTCTGATTGCGGCATCCGCCTCCGCAGTGCCCTCTTGCGCGTCCTTTTGCGTCACGTAGCTCTCCTTAATCCAATCCAGGAATTCCGCCACTTCCGAAGGTTTGACCCTGTCCAGCAGGCTGTCAAACTCCTTCTGGGCAACTGCCAAGTCCGTCATCGTGTAGTTGGGTGACGCACGTACGGTTGGCAGCTAGCTAGTTGCGCAAGAGATTTGTTTGAGCAGTGAGAGGGAGGAGCACTGCGCTCATACCTGTAACTCGGGGGGGGGGGGGGGGTGGGGGCCCCGCACTATTTTTCCAACACCCCGCCAGAATTTTCCGAAGGGTTTTCACTCTGTCTAAAACGACAAAAGTGAGTAACTGTTGGTGAATTTATTACAGTGCTTTTCAGTGTTATATGACCATAAAACAGCTAAATAACACTGTTTAGACCGTATTTATACCCATTTTTGACCAAAAAGTACCATTATAACTCAAAAATGGCCGGCTCCCACCCACTTTTTGCGCCAGACACCCCCACGCAACACCAGAATTCGGCCATTTATCCCCCCCCACTCTTCCAGACCCGGTTACAGGTATGACCGCGCTGTCGACAGCACAAACGCATGCGCAAATACAGCGTTCGACAACGACGACAATCATCACAACGCCTCTCGTGAGAGCTCTTCTATTTACGCTGACGCGAGCACCAGCGCATCACGCGACGTCTCAGCCTGCTCGGCATTTGCATGTCGCCCCACAAGAGCTTCTGACCGTACCAGGCGTACCAACTAAATGGGTAGTCTTTCGGGAACGACAATTAGAATGAAATTAATAGGCCAAATCTCTCAGCAGCTGACATTCCGAAGACGCTGCCGCCCAGGTGGCACGCGTGGTCGAAGAGGCGCCAGCCGAGCAGCACTCCCAGCAAGTCAAAGCCGATCAGATACATCACCGCCTGCGACCGTTTTCAGGTTTATAGGGTGTACGGTCGTGGAATGTAGGAGAGGGGGTGGCCATTATGTAGCGGGGGCGGTTGTCCCCCACTTCTGCAACATTGCCTCAGCACACCCCCCCCCCCCACACACACACACCCACACAAAAATGTTGCACATTGATCGCCAAAGAATGCGTGTTTAGTCAGACCTGCTCGCCGGTGATGGAGGGCAGGAAGGGCAGGAAGGCGACGTGGAGCTGCGCGTCTGGCATCTTCATGCAGACGTACATCAGCAGCGCATAGATCGCACCCGACTGCAACGGACACCAGCTGCACTCACTCACTCGGCTCGCTCGCGCAAGGCGTGTGTGTGCGTGCCAGTGTGTGCTGGTGCCTGCGTGCGTGCCGGTGCCTGGGTGTGTGCCAGTGCCTGCGTGTGCCGGTGCCTGCGTGCATGCCAGTGCCTGGGTGTGTGCCGGTGCCTGCGTGTGTGCCGGTGCCTGCGTGTGTGCCGGTGCCTGCGTGTGTGCCGGTGCCTGCCTGTGTGCTGGTGCCTGGGTGCCTGCGTGTGTGCCGGTGCCTGCGTGTGTGCTGGTGCCTGCGTGTGTGCTGGTGCCTCCGTGTGCCGGTGCCTGCGTATGTGCGGGTGCCTGCATGTGTGCCGGTGCCTGCGTGTGTGCCAGTGCCTGCGTGCGTGCCGGTGCTTGCGTGTGTGCCGGTGCCTGCGTGTGTGCCGGTGCCTGCCTGTGTGCTGGTGCCTGGGTGCCTGCGTGGGTGCCGGTGCCTGCGTGTGTGCTGGTGCCTGCGTGTGTGCTGGTGCCTCCGTGTGCCGGTGCCTGCGTATGTGCGGGTGCCTGCATGTGTGCCGGTGCCTGCGTGTGTGCCAGTGCCTGCGTGCGTGCCGGTGCTTGCGTGTGTGCCGGTGCCTGCGTGTGTGCCGGTGCCTGCCTGTGTGCTGGTGCCTGGGTGCCTGCGTGTGTGCCGGTGCCTGCGTGTGTGCTGGTGCCTGCGTGTGTGCTGGTGCCTCCGTGTGCCGGTGCCTGCGTATGTGCGGGTGCCTGCATGTGTGCCGGTGCCTGCGTGTGTGCCAGTGCCTGCGTGCGTGCCGGTGCTTGCGTGTGTGCCGGTGCCTGCGTGTGTGCCGGTGCCTGCCTGTGTGCCGGTGCCTGGGTGCCTGCGTGTGTGCCGGTGCCTGCGTGTGTGCTGGTGCCTGCGTGTGTGCTGGTGCCTCCGTGTGCCGGTGCCTGCGTATGTGCGGGTGCCTGCATGTGTGCCGGTGCCTGCGTGTGTGCCAGTGCCTGCGTGCGTGCCGGTGCTTGCGTGTGTGCCGGTGCCTGCGTGTGTGCCGGTGCCTGCCTGTGTGCTGGTGCCTGGGTGCCTGCGTGTGTGCCGGTGCCTGCGTGTGTGCTGGTGCCTGCGTGTGTGCTGGTGCCTCCGTGTGCCGGTGCCTGCGTATGTGCGGGTGCCTGCTTGTGTGCCGGTGCCTGCGTGTGTGCCAGTGCCTGCGTGCGTGCCGGTGCTTGCGTGTGTGCCGGTGCCTGCGTGCGCGCCAGTGCCTGTGTGTGTACCGGTGCCTGCGTGCGTGCCAGTGCCTGCGTGTGTGCCGGTGCCTGCGTGCGTGCCAGTGCCTGCGTGTGTGCCGGTGCCTGCGTGCATGCCAGTGCCTGGGTGTGTGCCGGTGCTTGCGTGCGCGCCCATGCGCAGTGGCATGCCAAGGAGAGGGGTAGTGGGGGGGGGGGGGGGGTAAACCCCACCCCGAGATGGTGTGAAGCCCAAAAAATGCAACGCCCTGTCGCGAAGAGAGTAGAAAGAAGAGAGAGAGAGAAATCATTTTAGCTAGCTTGCATTTTACAAGCAAGCATTTAAAAATGCCCGAAAGCAGCTCAAACTAGGTTAAATAAAATTGCTCGAAAGTGGTCCAAAATAGGTTAAAATTTCTCGAAAGTAGCTCAAAAATAGGTTAAAATTGCTTGAAAGTAGCCCAAAATAGGTTCGAATGCTCGAAAGTAGCCCAAAAATCCCACAATTGTTGTCTGCGGCGCAACAGGGGGGACTCTGTTAAAAAGTTGAAAATCTGAACCCCCCCCCCCTTCCGAAACCAAATCCTGGCTACGCCACTGGCCATGCGCGCGTGCGTGCGAGAGAGAGGGAACTGACGGCGCCGAGAGAAGGGAGGGCCGACCGTCTGACCGCCTTAACTGCAAGACCGGCCAGGGACGCGACGCAGCCTGCAACGAACAGGTGCCAAATTCACTGTCCTCGGAGCAACTTTTGCTCACTGGGTGCACTACACGCTGCTAAACGTAACAGTCAATGCAGCTATTTTCAACGTTGTATTTTTTTCTAATTGGTACGTGAATGATATTCTAGTTAGTGTCTCTCTAAGTCATGACATGCATAAACCTGTTAGAAGCGCATTTGTATTTGGTAAAACAATTGGCAACGTCGCAAGCAGGGTGGATGGATACCATACCTGTAACCGGGTCTGGAAGAGTGGGGGGGGGGGTAAATGGCCGAATTCTGGGGGGGTCTGGGGCCAAAAGTGGGGGGTAGCTGGCCATTTTTTTTTAGTTATACTGGTACGTTTTGGTCAAAAATGGGTATAAATAGCGTCTAAACAGTGTTATTTAGCTATTCAACGGTCACATAACACTGAAAAGCACGGAAATACACTGACATCTACTCACTTTTATCGTTTGAGACAGAGTAAAAATCCCTTGGAAAATTCTGGGGGGTTGGGAAGGGGGTTGGGGGGTGGTTGAAAATTCTGCGGGGCCCCCAATCCCCCCCCCAGTCACAGGTAGTATCATACCTGCCCAGGGGGGGGGGGGTATAGGGGGGGTATACCCCTCCCCTGTAAGACCCTAAGACTTTCGGGATTACCCTCCCCCTGGGCTACCTAATCCCGAAACCAAATCGGGATTTTCGGGATACCCCTCCCCATCTCTATAGCCAAACCATCTAGTGCAATGCAGCCGCGCAACTGTTGTGCAAACATTACTTCGGCATTGACTTGGTTGCGCGTTTATCGATTTTGATTCGTACAGCGTTTATCGATTTTTGTTTTAACCGGCACCCAAAGACGCGTAATATGTGTGCACGTACGTTACGTAGCATCTGTCTCCTGTAGCCTCTCTCTAGGTACGGGTGTGCAGGGCACTAGGAAGCACTAGTGTGGGCAGGTAGGCGAAGGGCAAGCGCGAGCGGGCAGTCAGGGAGGTTTAGCAGATGTCTAGTTTTTTAAGATTAACGCACTACCCATGCGCGCAAAATTTTGCCTGCGGCGCTGTGGTGGGTGAGTGTGCAAGTCACTCTTTGACTAGGGAAGCGTTTTGGGCAAGGACATAGGATTCCCTTAGGTTGACGCTATAATATGCGAAAAAATTGCCTGCAGCGCTGTGGTGAGCGTGCAACTCACCCGTTGGCCAGGTAATATTTAATACTTAGCAAACCTGGCCAATTACAACCGCCCATTACCGTTAATTTTAAGGAAGAGTTCCTGGTGAGACATAGAAATGGCCAAATTTTCGCCTGCGGCGCAGTTAATTTGCGTGCAGACGGTCGTCAATAGAGCCGCTCCGCCTGTCAGGGCACTGCGAGTACCTCCTGTCGCTTCGCAGCCCACGCGACGTGTCAGCAAGTGCCAAGTTGCCTGCCACTGGCACTGCCACAGAGCCAGTTCCTAAGCAACTGCATCAGTGGACAGCCAGGCGACTCCAAATTACTTGCTGCCAGCTCCCAAGCAACTGCGTCAGCCAAGTTTAAGCTAACTGCGTCAATGCTAACTAACGATGAGTACATCGAACTTTTAATTAGTTGCAAGGGAGAAGATCGTCCAATGTTCAGAGGACTCAGTCTCATTACTGTAAAAACAGTCAGAGAAAAGTCAACTGCAGCCACAGTGTAAACCTACATCTCACTAAAAGAGTAGCATGCAAATGCTGAACCTGTTGCTGCAGTACTTGCTGAACCTGCTGCTGGTGCTGAGCCTACTGCTGAGGCTTCTGCTGAGCAAGCTGATGAACCAGCAACATTAGCTGATTCCTCCTTTTTCCTCTACAGTTTCATCAGCCCATTCTTCGAACAAGTGGCTGTTCTCTCGCCAGATTGTGACTGTGATGGTGTGCAGATGCACACCAAGTTGCAAGCTCACCTGACAACAGCCCACAAGAAAGAAACTGACGCTCTTGGCCTGCAGACTGTATACAAATGTTCTGCTTGAGCCAGGACGTAGACGCAGATCTCCACCACATTGATCCGTGGTTCGGCCTCCAACACTTGCAGTGCAGTTTCTGTGGTTGTCTACTGTGTCTTCATCGCAGAACACAGGCTACCATTTTTCTTCTTCTTCTTACCATCATACCATGTACAATGTACATTCATACAGTGTGCTGCTGCATTGCATTGATGGACCATGCATGACACTCACCCACCCACCCACCCTGTGGGAAGTATCCCGAATTGCCCAGTTTACCCACCCCCTGCCTTCAAAAAATTTGGCGATTTACCCCTCCCCTGGCCCAATTTCCATGGGCACCTATGGGTATGATGGATACCTGCGGAGAGATAGAAGCCCCAGAATTGTTCTTTGCCGAAGAAGGCGTCGAGAGCGAGGGCGGCGAACGAATTGAGCGCGCACATATTGAAGAAGACGTGAGCCACGTGCTCGTGCGAAAACACGCTCGCCACCATGCCAATGCAGCCCGCTGCAAAGCAACCACGACTTTTTTAAAGTGAGTCTCGTACGTGCAGCATATGTTGCAGCCTCTGCCCCCACGAACATTGGACTAGGGAGGCATATCATAACTGTAACTGGGGGGGTTACCCTCCCTCCACTATTTTTCTAACACCCCCCCCCCCCAGCATACCTGTAACCGGGTCTGGAACAGTGGGGGGGGGTAGATGGCCGAATTCTGGGGGGGGGGTGTCTGGAGCAAAAAGTGGGGGTAGCTGGCCATTTTTTGAGTTGTACTTGTACTTTTTGGTCAAAAATGAGTATAAATAGGGTCTAAACAGTGTTATTTAGCTGTTTTATGGTTATACAACACTGAAAAGCACTGAAATACACCCACATTTACCCATTTTATTGTTTTAGACTGAGTGAAAATCCCTTGGGAAAATTCTGGGGGGGGGGGGGTTGGGGGGGGGGGCGGTTTGGAAAAATTCTGCGGGCCCCACCCCCCCCCCCCCCCTCAGTTACAGGTATGCCCACAAGAATTTTTAGAAGGAATTTTCACTGTCTAAAACGATAAAAGTGAGTAAATGTGGGTGTTTTTCAGTGCTTTGCAGTGTTATATGACCATAAAACAGCTAAATAACACTGTTTAGACCCTATTTATACCCATTTTTGGCCAAAAAAGTACAAGTATAACTCAAAGAATGGGGCCAGCTACCCCCTCTCACTTTTAGATTGAGACACCCCCACCAGAATTCGGCCATTTACCCCCCCCCAACTCTTCCAGACCCGGTTACAGGCATGGAAGGCATAGCCAATCTGATCTGGGTAAGTGAAGGGGGTGGGGGAATCTGAAATTACTCCTTAACTAAGCCTCCTAAGGTAAAAACACTAAAAAAGACTAAAAGTACACTGCTTTTTACAATTGTAGACAAGTTGGAAACTTCAGGAAAATTCTGGGGGGGGGGGCTGGCTGGGTAGGGGGGGGGGATTCCGGCTGGGGGCCCCCCAAACCCCTGTTCCATGTATGCACTCACCCATTCTACTCGGTTGCACTCCGCACAAAAAGTACTTCTCTAGGACGGCCCTGACCAAGGCTGGCCTCTTCAGCTTCCACAAAGCGAAAACTGCGGCGTTAACGAATATGATGGTGCCGACGGCGACGCGGCCTTCTCGACTGGGTTCGTGGCCCTCATATTTACGGGAAGAATATATCTCCACGGGTTCACTCCAGCGCCGTATCCTTCGCTGGAACTCAGACGTCCCATGCCCAAACGCGTTGTCGTTGCGCGGCCAAAGCCGATGCTCCCGCTCGGCGCACACCGAGACGACATAACAGGTCGCGACGAACTAAGTGGGGATTGGAAAGCTTTGTAAAAATGTTGTAATTTGCAATGTGGCGGAAAGTCATCGTTGCTGGCCCAACCCCGACAGCGAAGCACGTAGGCACCAGCAGCATACTGCCCAAGCTGCGGCTGCTGTTGACGGTGGGATGACCATCACCAGCTGTCTGCTCGACTTTCGGAATTGCTGTTTCCCTTTGTTGCGAAATCTTGACATTTTTTTGGGAAATTTGCTGTCTCGCATACGGATTCCGCAGAAATCGCACGTTCTGAATCCCAGCTAAACGTGTTACGGTTGACGTTTTAGCGACCAAAAGTTTCGACCCGACGTAAATTCTGGCGCATGATGCAAGAGAAAAAGACATTTTCGAAAAAAAACGGAATTCAATTTATAGTCGCACAGTACATACGCGTGGATACGGTGCATTCGCAAAGCTTACGACACGCGCAAGTCCGAAAAGTTGCGATTACGTTTCTCTACATAAGCGTTATGATGTCACTGTGCTTGTACGCAGTTTCGTAAAACGCACGCTGAAAGAGATACACGCGACAAAGACAGCGACGCGCACCTGCACACCCAAGTTTTCATTTGCCCCTTTTGCCCGCTCTATCAATCTAACGTGCGAGCCATGCGGCCATGTCCGCGCCCCTTTGCATTTGTCTCGCCTTTACGCTGTGGCTCGTATGGCTCCGCCGCCGCCGCCGCCGCAAGCGTCGTCCCAACGTTGTAATTCTCGTGAGCGGGGCAGAAAACTGCGTTTCTATTGTTACGACGTTACTCACCCGCATCGGAGCGATGGGTCAGATCCAGTCGGACCGACGCATCCGGCCCGGCCGCGGCCGGCCCCCGCCACTGGAGGAGGCGCTCAACTGGCTGCTGGTGCCAGCGCAGAGCCTCGAGTGCCCAGTCTGCTACGCGCGCTTCACCGTCGCGCCCGTCCTCCTCCAGTGCGGACACTCCTTCTGCAGACGATGTCTGGGGGAGCTGGTCAAGAACGCTGCCCCTCCGCAAGGTGTGCTGCGGCGCACTCGTGTATCAGTGGCGGATCCAGACTGGGGGAAAGGGGGAAGGGCTGGGCCGTGGGAGAAAAAACATGCCTAGTAAACCTACTTTTGAAGGAAGAGAGCGGGCGCGACCAGTAATTATGATTCTGAGAGTGTAGGACAAGCGAACAGGGTCGCGAAAATTCGCTTTACTTGTGACGTTTCGGCCGCTACACGACAGCAGGCCTTTCTCAAGCAATTACAAAGACACAGGTTGCTTGACAATTGCTGTAATTGCTTTCAGTAACACATAAAAATGCGTGTAGGTGGTCGAAAATCGCATGAAAATTTGCCTGCGGCGTTGATTTTATGTGTTACTTGTCAATAATGGATCGATTGGGTGCCCAAAACATAGCCGAAATGGCCCAGCATCTGTAAATATTAACAGGTTTCCCCTTCTGCTAAATCCTCCCGTAAATATTAACAGGTTTCCCCTTCTGCTAAATCCTCCCTCCATCCCTCCCTCCGAAAAAAAATTTCTGGATCCGCCACTGTCGTGTATGGATTGGCGCACGCAGCGTACAATTAGGGGGGGGGGGCTAAATTTTGCATTAGGGGGCCTTTTAAAATGTGCCATTTCGGCGGGGGAGGGGACGACTTCACCCTCATCAGCTCACCCGCCTTTTCGGAAGTGGAGTACGGAAAATTGCAGGTCTAGAGCACGTCACAAATGTTCGCATTTACCCGTTTCGAGGCATGTATGTACCTTGCACAGCACGTCGTCTCAGGGGAGAGCCGCGTGATCGCGTGCGCGCTGTGTCAGCGGCCGAGCTCGCTGAGCGCGAACGCCGACGAGTGGGTGAAGAACCACCTTCTGGCCGACCTACTCGACGGCTGCCGCTCGGCGCTGTCCACGAACCGCCCGCCGTCGGCGCTCGTTCTCGACGGCAACCTACTGTTCGAGCACAATCGCGTCTGCGGCGAGCGGGACGCGCTCCAGGAGCGCAACGCGCAACTGGTCGACAGGCTGGCTCGCTTCAAGAGCGCCCGCCTCAAGTACAGGCTCGGACTGGCGCTGGCCGCGACGCTGGCGATCACCTGCGCCGCGGCCGCCCTGGCGCTCCTCGTCTTCTGCGCGCTGCGTCAAGCCGAAGGCAGCTAGTGAAGGGCCAGGCGATATCCCCCCCCCCCCTTCAACTTGTTGTACAATGTCCTGTGTGCGTGTGCGAATCAAGCTGTAGACACAATCCCCGCCTTATCCAAATCGTGCACCCGGTTGTGTGCCTCTGGCAGTTTCCTTTCTGTTGCCAAACTAGGTACCTACCAGGTACGCACAACGCAACGTACAGGTACCCACGTAAGCCCCAAAATTACCAAGTGTCCCTCCCCCTATAATTGAACTTTCTCCTACGGCTCGGATAAAACAATTAGCCCCAAGGGGGCTTATTATAGGGTTTGCGGTAGGCAACTTGTTTTGTCGCTACGTCCGCCTCGAAAGAATGCGCGTGCACAGGTTGTTCACGGCGGCTTGCAAAGGGGTTGGTGGCTTATCTATCAGTGCCACTTGTTTAGTCTATGTAAGGGTATAACTATCGGTAAACCCTTTTTACCAAAGCTGCTGCGGTTTGTTCGTCCGCGCCAACTCTGCGTCGCCCGTCGCGCTAGCCGGGCTAGCAACGCATTTTATGCGCTCAGTGTAGGAGATCTGGAGCGGTCGCAAGAGAAAAAGGCAGGCAGAGAAGGTGATGACCGCCGCTCGACGGGACGCGGCCATTTATCTGGAAAGCGAGGCGCCGAGTGACCGCTCGATCGACTACGACGCGCCCGACCTGGACTGGCTCGCCGCCAACTCCGCCGACAAGTACTACGACGTTGACGACAAGCAGGCAGACGACGGACGCCCTCCCCCCGGTACGACCTCTGACGCTGAGGCACGTGTGATGCTGTCGACATCCCCAGAAGAAGAGTGTACCTGTGGTTGATGCAGCGCAAATGCCCCCGGACCTGGTCTTGCCCCAGAGGTTGGCGGCGCAGCCGACAAGTCGACAAGGCCGACCCAGGCGTCGACTCAGACCGATTGCCATCGCCGCAATCGCTGTCGGCGCAACCGTCCTCCTTCTCGCCGCCGCTGGCACTCTGGCCTGGTGGATGCTAGTCCCCGTCCCACCGCAGGCTGCACCCGTCAACGCCTCCACCCACTCTCCAGCGCACAGCAGCCAGGCGCCGACGCAAGGTTTGATGATCACTCCTGGGTTCGGGTCGGCGTGAGGGGTCGCAGGGGCTCAATCAGGTCCTCACTCAGGTCCTCCCAGACAGAAGTCGCTGCTGCTCTTCCACAAGACGCACGGCGTCATCTCGCTCTCGCAGCGCGGTCTGGCCGGCGAGCGCGGCTCCGCGGTGTCGCTGGACGACGTCGGCACGGAGCTGGCCGGCGTCTTCGACGGACATGTCCTGCTGGTCGGCGGTGAGTCGGTCGGCGCCAGGCCGGCCCTATTCGACGGCTCGCAACTCGCGAACGCCACCGACGGAGAAGGCGTCGACGAGCTGCTGAAATTCAACCACAAGGCGGCTGGCGCGCTCGTCGGTTCGTGGAAACGTCCCCCACTGTTTGTGACTTGCTAAAATTGCAGGGAGTTTTTGCCCCCGGAGATTTTAGTTCTACGTTTTCTGTTTTGCATCTCTCTACATCGCATCCTTTGCAGATGGCAAATTCTACATGTGCGGCGGCGTCTCGATCGCCGAAGAAGGTCCCAAGAAGAAGGTCACGAATAACTGCTCGGTGTTCTCCTTCTCCGACAGGAAGTGGGGCCAGCTGGGCCAGCCCATGCCCGAAGCGCGCTACGGCGCCTTCGCCGTCGCGTACGGCCCCTATCTCTACGTCGTCGGCGGGGCCAACGCCGAAGGCCTCAACGTCAAGGACGTTCTCAGATACGACACGAGACTGGGAAGATGGGCCGACAGGGACGCCATCCCCAAGCTTGGGTGGGCCTCTCTGCGTTTTCTTTATCATAAAGGTCCGTTAAATAACGGTGTGAAAAACACCGTAACGCCAAACACCAAAATAAACGCAATTTACCTAAACCCAATTTTTGACCCAAGAATTCATGGTGACTCTGTTTGTTAAAAAATTCCTCCTGTGACCTCGAACCCTCCACCATAGTTGCTTACTCGCCCCCCCCCCAGATGGTGCTCTGACAGCCCTCCCACTGCCCGAAAGCAGGGACCATGTGCGAGTGCACTTTCTTAAGAGTGTACCGTAAATCCTCCAATAGTGCCCCCGGGGCACTATTTCTTTAACCTCTCCTTACCCGGGGGCACTATTGGAGGGGGAGGCACTATTGGAGGGGGGGGGGGCTTCTATTATTTCAACCAGAAAATTTTGAATGGTAATGCTAGTTTCGCTGTCAAAGTTGCCGATTTTTCGGTGATTTTGATCACTTTTGCCACATTTAATGGTTGATTTACCGTTAATAGTTGCTGAAACGTACTATTATTAGTTAGTAGTAGTGTGTATACCCGATATAAATGTACCTACCACTATATTTTTGCCCCTAAAAGGCACATGGCACAACATATACCCCTTACCCCCGGGGCACTATTGGAGGGGGGGCTCTATTATTTCAACCTTGCCATACCCGGGGGCACTATTGGAGGGGGAGGCACTATTGGAGGGGGGGGGTTGTGTTGGAGGATTTACGGTATATAGGTACAATGTTCGTCGTTCCTCAGAGGTTTCTACTGGTCGGGCGTGGTCGTCTCGGACGCTGGCGGGCAGGCGAAGTTGCTGGCGTGCGGCGGCTTGGGCGGCCAGCTGTCGGCGACGGCGATTCACAAATGCTACTCGATGGAGCTGCACGAGGAGGAGGACCGCGGCGTCGGCTCCTCCAAGTGGCTCGACTTTCCCAGTCTTCGCAGGCCGCGCTACGACTTCGCGCTACTCGAGTGCTCCGGCACGCTGTACGCGCTGGGAGGCCGTTGCGCCGGCGGCGCCGACTGCGACGCCACCGTCGGCAGCTCCATCGAATTCAACGAGTCGGCCGGCGTCGGCAAAGGCGCCTGGGAGCCCTCCGGGGCGAAGATCAAGCTGAACGAGAAAACGGTCAACGTCAGCTCCACCGCCGCCGTGTGCGTCGACCGAGATTGGCTGCAGCGCGAGCCTCAGGCCCTCTTTTAGAGCCGAACCCGCGCTTTCGCACAGCTTTTCCGTTGACCCACTCTGATCGCTGCACAGTGCACAATGTGAAGAGATGGTGCTTCTGTTTTTCGAAAAAAGAAATGTCTAATTGTCTATTAGTGGCCAGTAGTTTAATCACCACCACACGGGTTCGTTTCACGCACATGGTGCACAAAGTCGTGCGCATTGCAAACTTTATAACCACAACTTCGTGCTGTTGATTGAGCCACTGCTGGCGACTTACACAGTCGACGACAGTCGAATCCGCATGAACGAGTTCAGCTTATAGATGGACGTTACACGAGGTGAATGAGCGTTTCGATTTCGATTTCGAACCAAAAATGAGCTCCTCCAGTAATTCCGCTAGAATCGTGTCGAACGCATCAGTGTTTCGAAGTTTTCTTTACATCCAGAACCGCATCTCTATTCAATCGAACGGCTTCCATTTGCGACGTGACGCACGCAGGCTTCAGTTCTGAGTTCTGTCTGATCCCGAAACGGATTCACTTTGAAACGAATGGAGCAGAGAGCGATGAAGAGTGTGACACAGGAGAGCTGAATTGCAAGAGTGCTGAAGTAACAGAGCGCTCAATGGGACACAAGGGACTGAGCGCGAGGCGCTCTCCGAGCGAGGGAATAAAAACGTTACAATAGTTTCTTTCTTGACGATTTCAAAACGATCAGAAATCAAAGCTCATCTGAATAGACGTCTCTGAATGGAGGCTGATGGCCGACTGAAAGGATGAATGGAGTCTCTATGCGATTGGCGAATCCGGATGCTAAAAACGACGCGTTTATAAGCGGCTCGGTTCCCGACCAGAGCCACTCACTCAATCGGACTGAAATTCAAAGCTGAAACCCAGTCAAGGACCCGAGTAACCAAAAATGAAAGTGCTCCTGTTTCTGATGGCTTGCGTGGGTGGGCTGCGCCACGAGCCTAACGTACGAGCAGTACACCTACCTGAAGGAGAACGGAGCGGTGAGCGATTTGCATGATTGCCGTGTGCTGCCGTGATTCCTGGCTGAGCCAGCGCACTTCCTATATGCATCCGTCTGCAATTCGAATGCCCAATATTAGGTACTTCAATGTTTTTCGAGCCTTGAGGTTGTCTGTATGTGGATATTGCCATAGACACAAGCGTAACGAAGAAGTATCCTCGGATGTAAAGGATCCACCGGTAGCGAACCATCCTCAGATTGACCACACCGGTTTGGTGACGAACATGGACCTGTACCGGAAGGTGATGAGCGGTCAGATACCAGTCGGTGGTGGCGCCAGTCAGCCAGTGACCACGGTGACCCAGACCACCAACAACAACAACAACGCCTGGGGCAATGCTGGAGCTGGTGGCGCCGGCGGCAGCATTGACGTCCCACCCAAGCCAGTATGTTTGGTTTTTTTTCGACTTTTGCATGGTCGCATGAATCAACAGAAAATCGTATGATGCATTAGGTTCGAACCACCTACCGCAAACACCATAATCTGCCCCCTATGATTATACTTGTGAAACAATTAGCCCCCAGGTGTAATTATACGTTTTACGACGCCTACGGAGTGTGTCGAGCGCTCATCGATGGTGGCTCATGAAAAACGATCACGCCAACAACGCATTCAGAGCGCCTCTTCGGGGCCCATCGAGAATTGCGGCGGCGCTCTGAGCGAGGCTGACCGACGTCTGGTTCTGGACCGTCACAACCAGTATCGCAGCTTCATGGCCCTGGGCAAGAACCACAAGGGCGCCTCCATGGGACAGCCCACCGCGGCCAACATGAACCGACTCGTGAGTACCCCCCCCCCACCCACTACTCACTGAAAAAAAACACGCTGCAAGCGTTACAATTAACGCCAACAGAGCGCAAGATCGGTGATTTAATGCGCCGGTTTCGTCGCATTGTCATTATTTTCACAGCGAGGTCCTCATGGGGGGACGCACCCCCCCCCCCCCCCCACCCCTATGGCAAAGTTTTCCTGACCAGGAATGAGCGGTCGTGTCGCACAGGCAGTGCGAGGCGTTCATACCTTGCCCAAGGAGGGGGGGGGGGAAGGGGTGCCGGGAGTTGGACCCCCCCCCCCGACTCCGAGAGCGGGCCATACTGTTGTTGAGCCAGCTCGCTCTGTGTGTCATTCTGTGCTCTGCGCTTTGACATGACGAGGCAACGGTCACTGACTGCAGTGGTCAAGTTCACCCCCCCCCCCTGGTTGTGACCAGCCTGTGTGCCTGGCTGGCTGTGGCTGGACGAGGGCCTGCGGGTCGTTCAGACGTACAGCTGCGCGTTGGAGCGGGCGGCGCAGGCGTACGCAGAGGGCTGCCCGGCGAGCCAGGGCCGACACAGTCAGAACCGCGTCAATGTGGGTGAGAACATGTACTGGACGAGCCAGAAGCAGGCCGCCTCCAAGGCGCTGCTCGACTCCTCGGACGCCTGGTTCAACGAGTTGTACGAGGACGGCGTCAAGGGACATTACACGCAGGTAAAAAAAAAAAGAAAATACAATTTCATAGCCTCAGACCCCCGACGAATACGGTAGTGCGCAAAAACAACTGGTTTGGAAAACAAATAAGATTCCATTATGGGAAGGATGTGCAGAATGCGCAGTGTACAATACATTGCCACACACGAAAAGTATACGGCTCTGTGAGGGGAGGGGCCGGCCAGTTATAGGATTTACGGCATCTTCCAACAGATCCAGCCCCCTCCAATAATACCCAGGATACGGAGAGGTTGACAGTGCATTGCCCCCCTCCAATAGTGTCCCCGGGTAAGGAGAGGTTGAAAGAATAGTGCCCCGAGCACTATTGGAGGTTTTACGATATATTGTTTTAACATTTATTTGCTTCGTTTTTGCTTTTTATTTCTTTTTTTTTATTCATCTTTGTTCTTGCAGATGGTGTGGGACTACACGAGCTCCGTGGGCTGCGGCGTCAAGGTCTGCGGCGACGGCACGCACGTTGTCTGCCAGTATCACGATGCGGGGTACTGTAGATCCACTTTGATTATTCGGTAGGCGCCAATTTGACTGCAATGTGCCGCCTGCAGCAACATGGGCAACGTGGACGACCTGCGCAACAACGTGCCGTTCACCTCGGGAAAAGCGTGCAGCTGCGCCGCTCCCAACAGCCACTGCGAGAACAAGGCCGATGGCCTCTGCACCTACACGGGTTCGTTATATACGCATTGAATTGCTCTGTACGCTTCAACACGCACAGCGAAGGGCTTTCGGACAGCAATGATCGTCCTCGTGGAGTGTGTTGCTCTCCCAACCACTCTGACACAAAGCATTAGGGCAGCTACTACACAATACTTGGCTTGCCAATAAACGATTGACCACTGATTTGCGCCACTGAATGCCTTGGACTGCAATGCACAAATACACACGCTGCACGAACTTTTGTGCGTACACGTGCCTGTACGCTGCGCCAAAAGAGCAGCTGCACACGCGACACCGTGTGTATGCCTGCACATACATGCAGTAGTGTACCACAGTCCAGCGTGGCCAGCTATACCATGTACATATAGCCAAAGCAATGCTCAGTGTGGCGTGGTCAAGTACTGTACGGTCAGTTGCACACGATTGCACACGCTGTGTCTGACTGACCCTAATCAATAATCATCCCCCCCCCCCCCCTGCAGGTCCGCACAAGGGCGACAAGGTCGGCGGCTGCCAGGACCAGCCGGACACGAGCTGCGAGGCGTACCGTCTCATCGGCTGGTGCGATTACAAAAGGGCGAACTGCAAGAAGACCTGCGGCGGCTGCTGACCGAGCACCCAATCGGGCCAGCCAGTCCAGATAGGTAGAGTCGCCCATTCTCCGCTCCGCTTTGCTAGGAGTTTAAAATTGAAAGTTCCGGTTTTCGGTGCAAGGGAGGTTCTCTGGCTCGTCCACAAAAGGTTGTGTTTGTTCGAAAGAATGGGGGTTTCCTTCTCAGCGATGCGTCTGAGCTGCGTCCCAAATGAAACAAACGACGAAATCAAAACAGACGGGCAATCTGGTAAACATCGCGCGGTACTGACAGGCATCCGACGCTGGCATTGAGCGGCCTCGCACGCCAGTTCTCGCAGAATTATGATGTGCTAGAACACTTTTCCGACGGTTCACAGAAAGTTGAAGTCCAGTAGTAGAAACGGTATAGCTTGACACTCAGTGGAAAAATCATGCTGCGACATTCGTTGGCCATGGTTCAATTCTTCCCGCAGCTTCAATCCAGCATTCCTGGCAGATCACCTTTTTTATTGTTTCCTGCGTCTTCGAAGTACATGAAGTCCTGGAACAGAAGACAACAATTTACCTGTAGGTACATAGAATGTACCTCATCGACACGCGAATGTTATTGACTGCAGCAGAACGCACGATGAGGAAGCACGCTCCCAGAATGACGGCTTTGATCTTGACGTCAAGGTCGATGGGAAAGTTGATGCCGAAATTGTCGGCGTCCGTAAACGCCTCCTTGGCGAAACCGGTCCACTGCTTCGACACCTTGCCCACCTGCTGGCCGTTCGTGGATTGGACCTGCATGACACCAATATTTGTGAACTTCACAAAAAAATCTAAACTGTTCAAAGCGCCCAGCCTCAAACTCGACGTCGCTACAGCAGCGGCACGTGAAGCAGGGTCCCTGGATGCGCAGCACGGTGCTGCCTCGCTCGTCCTTGACCGAGTACTTGGGCACCATGATGGACCAGTCCTGCTCGACGGAGCCGATTAGCTGGCCCGGTGGCGCGTACACGTCCAGCTTCTGCAAGAACGTCAGCTCGAGAAAGAGTTGAAGCTCCCAACACATTGCATGGTCAGCAGGGGAATGCCTGCCTGCAGGAAGCAGGGGCACCAGCAAGTGTCGCAGCGCAGCATCCGCTCCAGGTGGATGACCTCGGCGCCGCGGTTGTCGAGGATCTTCATGCTGAAGGGCCGAATGGAGCCGCAGCACTGCCGGTTCATGCAGCCGCTCTGCTCGGCCGCTGCGTACACGGTCTGGCCCATGGAGTTGAGCACCTGGTACTTGTTGGACGTCTCGAAGCCGATGAAAGCTGCAACCGACCAGGCTGGTCTCCGTGGTATCCCAAATATTTTTTTTTGTCCAGATCCGCTCACCTTCCAGTAGTTCGACTTTTTGCTTGACCAACAGCTGGTCCACTTGTGCCAGATACTCCAAGCCAGGAGGGCAGCCTGCGGGCACGGCGCCTGGCTGCACCCAGGCGCCAGGCACGCCTGGTTGTTGCTGGATCACGGGCGCTCCGTACGGCGCAACGGGCTGCATTTGAATCTGCTGTCCTGGATAGGGCTGTTGCTGGTGCGCCATCCTTTGTGCTTGGCAATAGTGGTGGCCGCTCGATGCGCAGCCCTGCTTTTGTGGTCCGCTTGCGTGCGTGCGCGCGTGGGGTGTGGATTCGACAAGAGCGAGCACTGTCACCGACTGATAAGACGCCACAAGAGCTCGCGCTGCAGTGGATGCGCGCCAGCCGGCGGCTAGCAATGACGTCCGACATTTTTACGAGCCCCATGAGAATTGTTGACAGACGCCAGGCTGGAAGGCTGGAAGGAAGGCGCTGTGCTGCTGATATAGACATCGTTGCCATGCCTTTGCAGCGTTGCTGACGACGATGACAGCACTGTCAAGCACCGGCTCGGCAAAACGCGTCAGCACAAAGACGCTCACGCTCATCCGAGAGTGGCAGTATGCACTCTTGTGTAGTCATCCCTGGTGACTGAGTCGAATAACTGACGTTGTGATATTACCATCAACACGACGCACTAATGTCGTTTGTGGACAGTGAAACATGTAGGTACAGGGTTGTTTTTTCTTGTTTTACACAGTGAAAATGCTAAGAACTGGCCTGGTGTTGTCTATAAACGTTCAAAATTTGGTAACATTTGGTAACAGGTGATGCATTCAAAAAGTTATTAGCATTTTCACTGTGCAACAACAAAAAAAAACACCCGGTACCTACCTACACATTTCCAACTCTGTTCAAAAGCCAAATAGCAGTATATGCAGAAACGGATTGTTCTCCAATTTTCTGGAAATTTCGACAAACGAACATGGCGGACAGAGGTTTGGTCAAATTCTGCTAATGAATGAGACACCAGAGTCGAAAACAGATGAAATTGATGCCCAATGCAGCATGGAATATGAATCAACTATGGGCTGTTTCGTAACATGAAACATGAGCACAACCACTCAGCAGTCTCAATTTTAAGGGACAAAATTCGACCCCAAAGTTAATGCTGCGTATCTCATAGTAGGGCTAACGAAAAGGTGGAAACATGTTTCCAACTCTGTTCCAAAGCTGAATAGAAGTATTTGCATAAACGGATTGTTTTCCAATTTTCTGGAAATTCCGACAAACGAACATGGCGGACGCAGATTTGGTCAAATGCCGATAATGAATGAGTGACCAGTGTCGAAAACAGACGAAATTGATGCGTGACACATTTTACTTTGTTTGGTTGGGTAAACGCAAAATTATCAGCGCTCAAGACTCCGGATAGACAAATGGACCACCCTGTATATCGAGTCAGCACAGTCGCCCGCTACATGTGTAAGTGTATTCAACCGTGAATGAGTAGGTATGCCGTACACCTGTGATTCTATTCTATTATCCTTTGTGGACACTCGGTGCCCCTCATTTCCTGTGCATATTGAAAACAAAACAATGTACCGTCTGCGCACGTTCTGCAACTGTTTCTCAACGCTCAAAAAGGTAAGGGGGGGAATCAAGTTCCTGACACGTACATTTATACTCTAGAGTGTGGAATGCCCTTCCTGAAATTCAAATCTTATGCAAAAAGGTGCCGAGTTTGAGAGTTTTGCCAAAGACTCCGGTTTAATTAAGCCTGTAAACATTTCATAGTCAAACCTGTGTTAGGACGCAGCAAATCGGCAGTATCCTATAGTACTTTGTTATTGTTATTCTCTCTTTTTGCATCGCGTGCTGAGCATACCTGTAACTGGGTGGGGGGTTGGTGGCCCCGGAGAATTTTTCAACCCAGCCCCCCCCCCCAACCCTCCCCCCCCAGAATTCTCCCAAGGGATTTTCACTCGGTCTAAAACGATAAAAGTGAGTACATGTTGGTGTATTTCAGTGCTTTTCAGTGTTATATGACCATAAAACAGCTAAATAACACTGTTTAGACCTCATTTTACCCATTTTGACCAAAAAGTACCAGTATACCTCAAAAATGGCTAGCTACCCCCACTTTTTGCTCCGGACACCCCCCCCCCCCGCAAAAGATATGCACAACTGATTTGCTAATTAAAATATCAGGCTCACGTGGATGAGAGGGCATATGGAGCGGGGGGGGGGGTGAAGATGAGTAGAGTAGAGTACTGTATTGCCTCGGCGAGGGTACCATACATAACCGTCAATCTTTGGATACGTCTAAGCCGAGGCTCCGCATGGTACCATTGTTTCGTTTTAGAAATTCAACCTTAAGCATATCCAGCATTGACGAGAAACATATGGTCGCAGTGTTCAGGCGACGATGGCCTCTCTACTTCTTCGGCAGCTGCACGCAGGCGACGGCGAAGTAGTCGTAGCCGTTGTTGGTGCTGTCCTGACGAAGCGTCCGCCACTCCTTGTAGTCGTCGACGAGCACGACCACCTTTTCGCGCTCTCTGTCCTTGCCATCCTACGGGCCAAGTTGAAAATGCGTACCCGCACGCAGTCCCACTAAGTCGGCCGCTCGACTAGGCACGCATGGTGCCGTTCAGGGGCACCCAGAGTGCCCGAGTCTGAGCACCAAGATCCCGTCAGACCTTCGCTGCCGGACTGTTAGCCGATACTGGCAAAGGTAGACGGACTCAGTAGAAAAGAAAATGAAATAGTATTTGTAAAATGCTGCTGAAGTGCGCTAGTGTCAACGGGCTTTTGGTGGCTTATACTTTGCCGTTACACAATACTACAGTACACATTTAGGCTTCAACTACCTTCCGACAATGATTTTCCCGAGAAAAATTGAATCAAAAGTGTTCATCAAAGCCAGGCCAGCACCACTAACCTGTCTGAAGCCGAAGACCTGTCCGTCGCAGCGGATCAGTTGATGTCTAGACCCAGCTTTATAAGGTTGCTGAGGCATCGTTGGGCCGGTGTCACGTAAAATTTCTCCCCCCGTAAAAAACTTCCCCCCCGGGAAAAATTTACCGGTAAATTTCTCCCCCCTTTGTAATATTTTTTCCCCCACTCCAGGCTTCGTAAACAAGGCTTCCAATGCACGCGAGGCGTTTGAAATGCACGCGTAACACCACAAACAGTACTAGTACAGGTCTCTTTTTCTTGACTTGGCGTCGCCAGTACCGCCCCAGGCGGAAGGGTACTGGCCGCTTTTCAAGTAATCGCAAAGAGCGGAATAGAGCGCAGGATCCATCGCGAAAATCGTAAGAAGGCAGAAGTGTGCGACGAATGGGCCAAAGCGTCAAATGGGCGAATCAAATCTGCCTAAGCAGGATGAATGGGCGCCTAAGCATCTATCACAGGTAGGTATGCTTGCCTGCCACGTCGCGGTTGTCCAGTACGTGACCCTGGCCTCTGCAAGACGAGCGCATTGATTGTGCTGCGGTCCCACAACTCCAGACTACCTCCCTAACATCAATGACACGCGCTCAGTCGGTCGGCCGCGTGATCGACGCGCTCTAGCGGAGCCGTCAGGCCGGGAGTTGACGGCGCTCAGCCTGCGGCCAAAACCGTCGAGGCGCGTGTCAACGGCATGCTGCGCGCTCGTGACGAGATACAGCAACTCCTAAACTTTCGTGTCCAGACTAGCCATCGTCGTGTCGGCCGTGTCGGACGTGGCTGCCGACATCCGCGCGCCGCGCGTAACGTACTGCTTTTGTAATGTGCGGCGACACGCGACGGCTGGTGACGTACTTTGGCAGAGCGAACCCAAGTCCCCTATATAATTCGGTCCAGTTCGCCGCTCCGGTCGAGGCCAGTACTGCTCAAGATATGTTTCTGTTTTCCGTCTATGTCCCCAACAAGTGCGATTGAATTTTCTGGCTTGTCAACTGGCAGACGCCTGTGAAAAATGAACGCGCGTGACATTAGATAAAGATTCATTTGAGTAAGAACAATCCACACCAACAATTGCCGAATCGGCCGTTTGGTCCATTCGATGCTTTGGCCTATTCGTCACCTTGGCCCATTCGACGCCCAATCAGGTTTGATTTATTGTGATTATCTGTGGCGTCCATCTCAACTCTCTCTCTCTCTGATCAAGAAAGGTGATGCAGAACCCTCTGTGTCCAAAAGCCGTCCAACCGCCTTGCGTATTGACCAACTGCCGAGAAGAGACAGTAGGGGGGAAGAATGTCACGGAGGGGGGAAAAATATAACGTGCAAAATCTTCCCGGGGGGGAAGAATATACCGTTATATTTTTCCCGGGGGGAAGAATTTACCGGTAAATTTTTCCCGGGGGGGAAGAATATTAGGGAGGAAAAATTTTACGCTGCACCGGCACTCCAAGTGTCAGTCTCCAAGGAGTATATCGCGCACTTGGTCAGCTCGAAAGAGTGGCCGTCCGGCAGCACAGCGGCCCCAGGACCGCACGAGAGGACGCGCTGGCCATCCGCCGTCAACACCGCCGATGTGAATAGGCTGGAAATGAGAGTCGACTGCAGCAGCGCAGCGCGCACTGGCGTCACGACATCAAAGACGCTTTCTATGTGAGTTGAATGTTTTCCAGGACTTCTTTCCCATTCTTCCCTCCCCTCCCCCGCCACCCCTTCAACACTGGTCCCTAGGAACCGCGGCTAAAACTGATTATACAATAACGATCGTGATAATAACGGGGCAGCCAGCCCGCTACACATTAGAGTTTGCCATTCCAGTGTTCCACGACGATTTCGCCACGCAACACAGTCGCTGTCCAGTCCAGACCACTGTTGTTCTTGTTGTTGTTGTTGGATTTGGGGCGACGCTAGGAGGGCTGTCAATGGCCCATGTAGCCTACCCATCTCCATGACGCCTTCCCGTCTACAGCCGTATAATTAGAGGAAGACTTTCGGAAGAACGCCATCTGTAATCTAGGGCAGCGATGGCACGAGAAAATCCATGGAAAGGCAAGTCCTCGACCTAGTGGCGCCATCAAGAATCGAACCCAGGACCTTGCGCGCAAGAGACCGGTTTTTTGCCACTAAGCCATGCCGCTGCCCAGTCCAGACCACACGGGTTCGTCTAACTGCGCCAGGCGAGGTCGGAAATTTGACCACTACACGTGGACACCAACGCGTTGTCCTCTCGCTCGGCTGGCGTTTTGTTGAGGAGCGTCCAGTCGGCGTCGGCATCGCGCGTGTCGAGTCGGTAGACCTGGTAGTAGACCTTTTGCTCGGTCACCGCGCGCCTCTCGCCCGCTCGCTCGACCGAGCCTAGAACGCAGGCGTGCACCGGGTGTGCAGTAGGCGTACCTAGGCAAACGTAGGCACATTTCCTGCTTGTTGGCGATGACTTCGGCTGGTCATGCTTGGGCATGACATGTCGCAGGGCCGAAAAGACGGGGGGTCGAAATGTCGCAGGTGCAACATGTGGGGCGGCGAAATGTCGGGGGCGAAATATCGGGGGGGGGGGGCGAAAAGTCGGGGGCCAAATATCACCCAATCCGCTCGCTCGATGGCGCCACTGCACAGTAGAGATGCACACCAGCTGGATTTTTCTCTCCGAAAGCGACATGGCCAGCAGCCTCAGCAACGGGCACCAATTAAAATCATCGCGGCAGGCGGCCAGCCGACTCGCCGGTGTGCATCGCTACGTCGCAGTGCGCACGCTGCGTGCGTGCGTGCGTGCGTGCGTGCGGCAGGCACGCAAGCATACATACAGTGCGTTGTGATGTGTGACCAACGTTGGTCGAGCGTAGAAGATCGAATCGCGACGAGCCGTTTCCTGCAGTCGCTTCGCGTTCGGTTCGGTTGCTCTCGCTGCGAGGAACAGATAGAGGTGGCGGTCGTCAACGCCAACCATAGAGCAGATCCGATGGC
Organism: Paralinhomoeus sp. GSCO2_6; assembly: GCA_030248085.1. Classification (NCBI taxonomy): domain Eukaryota; kingdom Metazoa; phylum Nematoda; class Chromadorea; order Monhysterida; family Linhomoeidae; genus Paralinhomoeus; species Paralinhomoeus sp. GSCO2_6. Next base: position 3,038 of record JASAMY010001228.1, on the reverse strand, counting down.
GTTTGGATACTTCGGAAGTTTCGCCTTCAGCGTCGTCCACTTGTCCTCCTCGCCCATTGAATAGCTGTGACAGTCGAAAGTTGTGCTTCTGAAGGATTGGCCTCCACATAAGAAGAGCGTGTCGCCTGAACCAACGCGCGTGCGCTGCTCGCGTGCTGGCGCCCCTGCCCGAGCCCGCGTCACCCACCGATCGTCGCGCTCACTCTGAACAACGTCTGATCAATCGGCTGAGGGGCGCCGTTCCAAATCGCGCCCCCTTCAAGAATCGACGTGTTCCGTGTCGTCCCCGTTTGGCCTTTGCGGTAGCCGAAGGCGACCTCGCCTCCGCTGACCATCAGTCTCCCCTTGTATCCGACAGCCGAAGCCCCAGCGACAGCCTGTGTTTCTTGAGTTTTGAGCGAGGTGCATACGCTCCTCAAGCACACTCGCCGCATTCGGAGACTGACTAGCCGCTTTCAAGTTCTCCTCAGAACACCTGCTGCAAAGTGCTCAGAGCTTCAGTATCAATATTACCATGTGCTGAGCATGCTCTGTTGAAAAGCACTCCGTAACGGTACACAATCTGTACGGTGCGGCACAAAAAGTCAAAGGAAGTCAACCATTGCAACCAATGCAATCCTTCTGCAATAAAAAAATACAAGTTTTCATTGCCATTTATAAAATTGGCGTCAGAATGGGATGAAATTTTATACACAAAAACTTTGGACCTGTGTCTGTATCGTGTATAAATTTTGCTTCGTTTTCTTTAGTAAACGCAAAGTTAGGTAAAAGCCTTCAAACCCCGGATAGATAAATGGGGCACTCTGTATATATGCCAGGAAGTGACAAATCACATGCTCAAATTTCCCTTTAAAACGTTTGCGAGGAGAGGAGGCAGTTGGAAAGTGCAACTCATACCGCTACATAATATGTAGCGTGCATGCAACGAAAGGCGTTACCGACAGAGATGCCAAACGGTATAGGCCAGAACAGGAGCGGAACGCACTCACCTCGGATAGACTCGGATGATAGCTCTCGTAGGCGTCAGTCTCGTGGTTCAACAATGAAATCTGATCCGTATACTCGAGTTTGCGTTTGACCTCGTTGTAACGCGCGCCTCCCACGAGTGCCACTCGCTCGGCTGCTTCCTTTGCTAAAAGCCACCCTGTAGAATTGGGCTATCCTCCAGTTACAGCAACCCATAGGTGCAACTGGGTAGGGTGTAGGTATCACCCTCCCCCAGCTTCAGGCAATCCCGCACGAAAAAGGATCACCCTCCCCCAGCTTTGGTCCAACCTGCACTCATTGCAGGTTACCCCCATGGCTGAATGTGTTTCTCATACTTCCCAAGGTGTTTTTCAAGCCTGTGAGCAGTATTTATTGTCCAAATATCAAAAATTTCGTCTGCGGCGCTGTATTTTACACCACTACGGACCATTTTGGAGTCTCGAGCGCGTTTTCGGACAAAAAATCAACAAATTTTGCCTGTGGCGCTGTGTTTTCAGCACACACGAAGCTTTTTCTAGGTCATTTTTGAGGCTGAAAAACGAGAATTTGTATAAAATTTGGCCGTGCAGGTCACCCCTATCGACTTTTGAAAAATCTGAGATTCACCCCCTCCCAGCTTCGATGACCAATTACACCTCTGCAGCAACCGTTGCCGGTCGTGGTGGAATTGAATTTACGCAAGAAGAAAACTTGTTTAAAAAAGTGAACAAGCTAACGTTATTTTTATTTCAATTTTTTTTTAAGCCGCAAAACTGTTCATGAAGAATTGAACCAAGGCAACACGAGAAAGGAGAGCATAGGTAACATGCACGGTCACTCGAGTGGAAGCGGACCTGAGGTAACATTTTTGTACATTCGTACAACATTAACATTCGAATTAACGAAGTTCTTCGCGGAGACACCTGCCGCTGCGGTTGCGAGTCAGCGTAGCACGCTAGTTAGGTACACTTTTTTTTAAGTTCAATTCTATCTATCAGTAGATACCGTTAATCATCCAGTAGTGAATTACCCCGAGCAAGGGGAGGTTGAATTGAAACTACATATAGTGACCCCAGCCCAGAACACTCTTGGAGGATCCATGGTAAAAGCCTTCCCGTAAAATTGCCTTGCATAATATAATCCATAGTTGTTCACTATTGTTCCCGGACGTCGAAAGGACCAATGAAACAGGCACTGCTGAAGCGTACGCGGAGGAGGAGGGCAAGCGAGCGCTGCGCTCGCGATGGCGCAGATTCCAAGCGCATAGGGTAGCTGCATCGTGGCAGCGATCCGTAAAGTAGATGGCCCAATCAGCGACTCTGCCACTCGCTAAAGACAGTGGGTCTTTTGAAGCGACTCGCCCTAGCAGCAATGGGGCGGGTTCGGTTCGGTTCGGTTCGGTTCGGTTCGGTTCGGTTCGGTTGGGTTTTATTTGGACAAACCCACACAGCCCTAGGGCCGTAGTAGCAATGTCAGACATCGAAGATGGCCAAACATCGGGGTTGGCCAGTCCCTCTACTCGGCAAGCAAAGTATGGGTTGCGCATCCGTGCAAGTCCTGCTTGTTTTCCACGAACGCGACTGCCTGTTTGCTATCAGCTGCCACAGGGAGACAGACTTCTGTAGGCTTCGGCACAGTCAAAGAGTCAGGCGCGTGCGTGACAAGAAGACGCAGCCGCCGCCAAGAAGACAAGAAGACACAAGAAGACTCGAGGCCTGCATGCATACTCTGTGAAATTAGCGCCCAATTAGCGCCCAGGCATGCTGAATAGCTAGCCAGCGTCGACACGCGGACTGGATGAGAGCAGGGGGGGGGGGCGAAGGCCGCTAGGGGCGTCTAGTCTAACGTTTGTGTGCGTGCGTGCGTGCGTGCGTGCGTGCGTGCGTGCGTGCATGCGTGCAACGCAAAATCCAGAAGCTGTGCTGGATGGATTGAGCTGAAATTTCGTTTGAAGCTTTATGTGCTGCTTGTGAATTGTGATAGCTGAGAAATTGCCAGAATTCAGTTCGTGCGAATTTGCACTGCTCCCGCGGAGAGAATCGACAGCGCAAACGCGACGCCGACTGCGCTAG